>JAVDBV010060180.1:0-14449 GCA_032619315.1 Piper longum
CGTTTTTCTACTATATGTAGGTAACTATGATGAGATGGAGGTGCCAGCCTGGACGGAGGAGCAACGAGGTCTTTTGCACACACACCCATATATCGCGTGATTGAATGGTTTGATATTTCGTCTATGATTTTATTGTATTAGAATTAATGCGAGGCACTGAGATACATGATGACATGATTGAATGATAAACATGATGACAGAATGTGAGGCAAGAAAAAGGAAATGAAAATAGATTACACAGATGGGCGGAGACCCAAGTTTCATAATGCTGTAGATTAGATTCTGTGTGACTAAAAATGTTGATCTGTTTATATGCTTATATATATACATCATCTTGACAGGGTGGCCCCTAATTACATTTTTAGGGGAAATCTTGTCCGTTTTGTTTTAGAAATTTTACTGATTTTGATTGCAATTATACTGTTGTGAAAATTAGTTATATGTTAACCATGTAATATCATGTTTAGGTTTATGTATTCATCCATACATGACGAATCATATCTTCATCTTAAGACGCCGAGATTGGATCCGTGCGAGTTAGGTCGGGTTAGCCGACCTAACCGGGGCCTGTAACATGCCGGTTTGGTTTACGAGGGTGAACCGGATTTGGGGTGTTACAGCTACACTAAATTTTTGACCATATATTGCTAATATGTATAAGACATGCATTGAAAGAACAAAATATTTTTATTAAACAAAAATGAATTACCACCGTTACTAGGCTGAAAAAACAAAAAGAAAGACAAAGACTGGGGACTACGTTGAAAGGTCATGGAACAGCAGATCCATGTCAGTGAGCGAACGAGGAAGAAGACTCTCCAGACGTTGAACCAGTCGGCGTTCGAACCAGTCAAAATCTATTCCTGCCCATCTACGGTATGCCGTATCTCGGACATTTGAAAACCATGCCTGGGTCACCGGCACATGTCGGAGCGGACGTAGCGGGCATATATATTAAAAAATATAAGATATATGAAATAATTATTTCAAAAAAATAATTAAAACATCAATGTTATGATAATTTGTCGATATAAAAATAAAAATAATTTAATTTTTTTTTAAAAGCGTATCCTGTGAATGTAAAAAATGCTCTTTTTATAAATCATTAACTAAAAAATCATATTGCCCACGTTAATTGAATAAAATAAAAACTATAAGAGTGTCGTAAAATTAGACTAAACATAATAATATCAATTTATATCCAATAAGCTCAAAAGAAAACATTAAGAAGAATTAATTATGTTATTAAAATTATAAACTTTTTGTTAAGAATCAATTAAATAAAATTACTTATCATTCACCGTTGTTTATCATTAGACTTCGATGGCTATTGTAGAAACCCATTTTTATTTAATATTACCCAATTTTTAAAAATATAAATAAATATAAATCACAAATAACAACAATACGGAGACAGAAGAAAAAAAGATAAACTAAATGACAAATAAAAAAGATCAAGTGAAATATCACAACAAGAAAATTAACGGCACACAAAACCAGTTTTAAAATTATCTCAATTTATTATAGATATTTGGTGTATGTGTGTCTATATATATATATATATATATATATATAAAGAACAGAAATGAAATATATCGCCCCAATTCCTAAATAAACAACAAACAAAAAAGTTATTACTTACACTAATAAAACGTTCATCTCTCTCACAAGTTTAAAATTACAACAGAAACCTCGACATAGTAGATAAAAATTGAGATCACTAGATGTTAAAAAAATAGAAAAGAAATGGCTTACTATCCTTATCATGTTCTAAAATAATATAAACCTTATTATCCTTAGATTTGTATCCTGATTGTTGGGTTTATCTCACATCATCTTTGGAAGTGACTAGTGACTTATAAATAAGCTAATGGAAAAGTCTTATTCTTTCAGTTAGCTTTTAGATCAAGAAACGCCTGCAAAATCTGTTTTGGATGGTAGTCAGCTCGAATTGAAATCTTCTAGAACTTTACTATAATATATGAACCTAATATGTGGTAAGAGAGAGATGATTTCGGTGGTATGACATGTGAGGGGGAAAATTATTTGATTTATCCTATATCATGTTTAGAAGTGACATGTGACTTTTAGATAAACTAATAGAAAAATCTTATTTTTATAAATAATTTTTAGATTAAGAAAGACCCGTGAAATTTATTGCAAGTCTTTTTTAAGGGCTCATTGGGCCTAACACTTATCACAACACAAATGAGAGGTGGTATGTATCCCTTTCTAATTGGTATATTGCGTATAGTTAAGGGAATAGAAATTTTCTGAGGCCATAGTTTAATACGTCAAATTAGTGATGGTTAATTTGGAGAACAATGCATGTGGTAAAATTAAGATACACATTTTGGGCAGATTTTTCCTGTTCAGTTGGACACAGATAGAAAGACACGTCAAATAAGTCATAAGGAGCTTGAGCCAACTCAATTGGTGATCAATAGCCCTTCGGGAAAATCATGCAAATTACTCTTCAATTATCGTCCATATAGTTTGTGTAAGGCTAAACCATCCCCTTCCACCTTCCCAATTTCATCAATTTGATGTTGTGATACCCCGTGTGCAAGTGACATTGTAACACTTATTAATGTCAAATTTCCCACGCGGTTGGATCTGGCCGCCGTTGCCGGCCAAATCCGGTCACCACATCTAGATCTGGTCTTTTCTTGGCTAGATCTGATCAAGGGATAGTGCCTGGCGACGACCAAATTTGGAGTAGAAAACAAAAATAATTAAGCCGCTGCCGAAGCCACTGGGAGATGTCTACGATAAGGCGGGGGGGAGGAGCAGTCTAGAGTAGGGGTGGCAGCTGTGGCGGGATTGCGGCTGTGGTGCCACAGGGGAGTTTAGTTTTTTTTTTTTTAAAACAACAGATCTTATGAAATAGATCTCCCCAATTCCTAAATAAACAACAAACAATAAAGCTATTACTTACACTAATAAAACGTTCATCTCTCTCACAAGTTTAAAATTACAACAGAAACCTCGACGTCGTAGATAAAAATTGAGATCACTAGATGTTAAAAAATAGAAAAAAAATGGCTGCCAGAGATGGAGGACGAACATTAGAGATGAAGATGAAGATAGAGGTGGAAAATGGACAGTGGAGGCTTGAGTTGCCGTCGCCAAAGGTTTGAAGGGGCGGCGGCTTAGATCTGAAGGCTTCCGAGGTAGTGGCGGACGGGAAAACACGACATGCTCGTATCGGGTCCAAAGGATCCGTACGTATCTGACATGTCGCATTCGTGCGTTTCAAACTGTATGGTGATACGTATCTCCTCACTTTCGTGAGTTGATTCTGACCATTCCCCAGCCCCTCTCTCTCTTGGCATCCCTCTCGTCTTCCTCTCTCCACCTTCTCCTTCTCGCGTGCGCTCTCTCAATTGATCCCATCCTTCCCCACCCCCGACATCGATACTACCCGTCAGAGGTCAAGGAAGGCTTGCGTTGGTGATACCCTTTTGTCGGATTTGATGGAGGCCAGCACCTGCTTCGCGAACACCCTCCTCCTCTCCCCCATCTCCCATCATGCCCATCGCAGACCCTTTTCCACAACCCTCCCCTCCTGCAATTTTGTTCGTCTTCAGGTCTGGCTTTTCGACCATTTCTTGCTTATATAAAAGTATTGAGGAGTTTTTTCGGGGTGGGTCGGTGTTGATTTTGTTTGTTGGTGGAGTTTGTAGCTAGATATAGCTGTGTGTCATGCTTTGTTTTGGTCTGGTTGCTTGCTGGGTGTTGGAGGAGGCCATGTGTTTGTTGTTGCGGGAAATTTTTATGAGATCTTTTATCTGAATCTGATCGTCGGTCCTCTGCTTGGCTGAGAATCTATGTTGGATTTTTGTTGGAAGAGCAGATGGGAGGGAAGAAGGAGATGTGGAAGAGAAATATTGAAAGACTGGAGTTACTAAATTTATTCCTTTTTGCTTTTCTTAAGTTTCTCATGAAAAATTACGTTAATACATAAACTTGGATCACTTAGCTATTCATAGGCTTTTCCGAGGATAACTTGGGTTTTACTTGTAGTTTAACAAGACTTGCGAGGGATTAGTGAAAGCGGCAGCCTCAATTGCACATGTGAATATGGTCTGTAAATTTACATTAACGGTTACTGAGATGAATTTTTTAAGTGTGAATTGTAGTCACACAATTTTAATACGAATTACAGTATAGCCCAAAAAAAACTGCAAGCCCGTTAATCAGGTTACACACCTTTCGCCCATGTAAATCTGATTTACTGGCTAAATAAAGGATAGTAGAGATTTACACTGTATTTACTAACTTAAACTCACTAACAAGTGTAATCTCATTCACAGTAGATTTAGATTTACACTGAAATACTATTCATGTTGTCAATCTACTTTAACAATGTAAATTAGATTCACACTTTCACTAACTCCCCCTTTCTGAGATCATTCCTTTTTACATGAAAAATAGTAATTAATGTGGGTTTTATTATGTTTCTCAACGATTTCTTTTAGAGCCAAAGGCGCATTAGAGCTAGTCTGTCTGTCTGGTTAAATATATGATCTAGGATGCAACTTTAGCTCTTAAGAATATATTTCCCATTCAACATCATCTCCATATAGTAATCAGTTGTTTCTTCTTTTGGGTTCTAATATCCTTGACCTATGTTACTTGAATAGGGCATTTTGAAGTATGGTCATTTAAAAATATCGTCTACTCCCACTGTCGCTTGTGCCCACTCTGACAGTTGCGATTCTCGGTTCATATCTACACCACTTGAGCCAAAATCGTTTGCTGGGAAGTTCTTGAGCTCTGTGCTGAAAAACCAAAGACATCTTTTCAACTTTGCCGCGTTAGAACAGTTAGAACAATTGGCCTTTGAGAGGGACGAAGCCACAGCCAGGCAAATGAATAGCAGTGGGTCCATGGAATCGTTCCTGCACGGGTTAGTTCTTCAATTAACTGATATAATGGTCTATTCAAAAATTTAATTGCTCTCTGATATGTTCGTTTTCCATGCTAACATATTGCATGTACTATGTGCTATTTCAAAAGTGTACTATTTAAATCAGAGTTGGTATGGCTGTCTTCATGTTGGATTTGTTAGAAAACTGAGGCTATATCTGATGATAATACATGCTTTCCTGTGCTTGTCATTGATCCCCTCTCAAGCGTTGCCATATTTTTGCTTTGTATTGTGTGAATTCATGGATAAGCTTTCTTGGTTTGTTGGTTATTACCTCAATACAGTTTACTATCACATTTACTTCTTATTATGATGATTCATGAATCATATTTCTTGGTTTGTTGGATATACTAAAGCAAACATGACTCAATTTAGGTTGAGAGTCACAGGCCAAAATTTTGTTTTTATTGGGATTCATGGTTGATGAAGATTTCAACGCACCTCAGCCTTGACTTTCTTCACTACCAAGGTTGATAAAATAACTGAATTTTTCATATTTGCTATTTCATAAAAAGGGAGCCTTTATTTATGTCACAGGGAACACTGTCTTGTATTGCATAATCTTTTGTTTAATCTTTGCATGCTGTCCTATGAGAAAATGTTTAATTGTTTTCTACTAGTTACTGAAATTGCAGTACCATGTCTTGTGGAATCTAAGATACCTCTTGTTTTACTCTTATTCTTACCCTATGATAGGCACGGGGTTTGCTCTTTCTCACTCGTTTATATGGTTCAGTATGTTGCCTTTTGATTTTATTCCTCTGCTTCAAAACAAGTTTTCCAAGGCTAATGTTTGCATGTGTGTGCAAAGAAATGCTCTGAAAAGAGTGTGTTTTAGTGTCATTTGAATTCTTTGAAGAGGATGTATAAGAATCTGCTGGATGTCTGTTGGATGTGTTAAGAATCTGTTGGATATTTATTGTGTTATATGAATTTTCGTTTGCCTGTTGAATGTTTTGTGTCCGTGGTGCAAGCTGCTATTTTCCATTCTGGTGGTGAGCATGGAACTTGTGATATGCGTTTTCTATCTTGTCATCTAATGGTTTATAAACTGGATTTTCTTTGGTTGATGGTTGCCAGCCACACTTTTGTTTGTCAGCTTCAGTAAGAATTACTTTCTTCTATTTCTGACAAACATGTTTTATTAGGAGGATTGCGGAAATAAAAGAACAGGAGTGCCAGATTGCTATTGAAGAAGTGATGTACATGATGATTGTTCACAAATTCTCCGAAATAGAAGTTCCCATGGTTCCTAGATTATCTAATTTTATTAGTGATGGTAAAATTGAGATTTTGACGTCCAAGGATCAAGAGTTAGAGTCTGTTCACAGCTTAGAGATTTTTGAGATGGTAAGAGATCATCTATATACCATCCTTTCCCGCCAACACCTCTCAACTGTGCTTGGTTGCAATGGAAAAATTGACATTTCAGAGAATTGGGCTACAACGAGAATTCGTAGGCTGAATCTGGGCCGGTTGTATGCTGCTTCTGTTATGTATGGTTATTTTCTTAAATCTGCTAGCCTTCGCCATCGTTTGGAGCTGAACCTTGCTTTAGCACATCATGATGCTTCTCTTGTTCACGGGTTCCAGTTTCCCGCTATTGAAGGATGGAGTAAGCGATCAGAAAGCCTTGCCGTTCTTGATCGACCTGGCATGAGATCTCTTTGTCAAGCTGCTGGGGATGGGCTGAATACAGAGAAATTGCGGAGTTTTATTATGGAATTTGATTCGGTGACGCTGCAAAGGTGTGCAAAGCTAAAATCGGGGGAAGCTGTCAATCTCATCGAAAGGCACACTTGGGCACTGTTTGGCGACGATGACAAGGAACAACTTGACCACAGAGATGTGGTTTCTCTAACCTTCTTGAGTTTGAAGAGATTGGTTCTGGAGGCTGTTGCGTTCGGCTCCTTCTTGTGGGACGTAGAGAGGTATGTCGATACCTTCTACAGATTGGACGAGATCTGAGTGACGTTCTTTCAAATGTAAATTTGTTATCATTGCAATGACGATCTCCTGTAAGTCTGGAGTTCTTGATTATCTGCTTGTATAATTATAGTGGGGTTTTAGAATCAGCTGTTGTAGTGTACAGTTCCATACATAGCACCTTAGAATGGATTGGTGATAGTTTGCAACTATATTTATATCAAGCAGTTACAAAATTTTGTGATTGTCACTTCTATTTAATGAGAAAAACTTAAAAATATTGTGCTTAATTTGTTTGAAACATGGTTAGATGTTATATATCTTTAAGACGTTGTGAAGCTTTGCCCAAGGAAACTAGATTAACGGTTCCTATGTTATAGGTGAAGACATTTGGTGGTTGTTTTTAAACCATGTAGCATTTCGTGGTCGAACTGCGAAAGCCTATAGTTTAACCTGTGAGAAAAAGTCGAATTTTGATTAAAAATAAGACATTTTATTAATAAAAAAATTGTTAAAAAAAAAACACACATACACATTATATTGTTCGTCTAGTTTCTTGTTCGATGATAGTCTATTTCAAAAAAAAATTTCGAACACTATATAAGTTCAATATGACGTCAATAGCATTGATGAGCCGAGTGAAGCCGAGTGTTTTTTCGATTTTAAACATATCGAACTTGAGTTTTGAGCCAAGCCAAGCCGACACTCCTTAGCTCAAGTTCTGTTCATTGTTCAATGAGCTATTTATTTCGAACCTAAGTATTTTTTTGAACATAAAATTAACGAGTACGATTTCAATCAGAATCGAGCCAAACATAAAATGCTTGCGAGAATGTTTGGTTTGTTTACATCCCTAAACCTCAGTTTCTAACATTTAAATGTTAGTGAGGATTTCAGTAATCTTCTGATATAGGCTTTAGATGATTCCTTTGAGTTGCTAGAGGATATCATCTGCTTTCCAATTTTTTATTTCAGCACTGTAGGAGGCTGTAATCCCTGTATCCAATGAGAAAGAGAAATTACTTGAGTACCATCAAAATTTAAAGTTGAAACTGGGGCAGGAGCATGAGCAGTTATCGGAAATAAAACGAGCTTATCAGCAATAGGTTGAAGTTCTCTTAACATTGGCATCAAAGATTAAGGGGTATGCATTTAAGCTTTCCGTAATCAGAATGTTATTTGTGATCCTTATCAAGTTTATCCTTTATATTTACTTTTCTCTCCGAAAATTGAATAGGTCTCTTATCTTGATGCAAAAAAGGGTGATAGATTACCAGAGCTTCAGGAAAAGCAATCTTTGTATGAATCTGAGATGAAGCTATGTGAAGGTAGAAAACAGGAAATTTCTTCAGAGTTGAACAGAAGTAAGGACTCTCTACGCAATCAAGATCAGCTGAAACGATACACTGATGATAATCTGAACTACAGAAAGACAGGCTGAAGTAGATGAACTTGCTCGAGAAATAGAGTATCTACTTATGAAGTTGATCTTAAAAAGCATCTTCAAGAAAAAGAGAGACTTCTGTCTGAGGTAATTGAGCTTGACCACTTTCTGTATCTACTTTGGTCTTTATAATTTAACTTAACTTTCTCTAAGCAATCTTATCTCTTTTTTTGCATTCCTGTGTACTTACAGTTATCATTTTTTTCATACATGGTATTTCCCTTTACGTATTGATGACTTTGATTCTCTTGCAAATGGCGTCTGCACATTTGCCCATCGGCATATGTCCAATTTCTTTGTTTACTATTTTTGTTGTGAACTTTCTGCTGTTATTCTAGATATAACTACTACTTATGAAGTTAAATTTGCAGCTAAACAGGTTCCATGGCACATTCATTAGCTGTCTATCAAGGCAATATATCGAAGCACAAGATTGACCTTAAACAAACACAATTTAAGGATATTGATAACCGTTATTACAACATTGCCATGTTGAATTAACACGGTTGTATTCTTCAGAGAAGATCAACTCAAATCTGTTGTATATTGACTGGCTTTCTGAATTTTCTGATGTGCCTCCATTTGGCTTGGTATGCACATGATCAATACTACTGACTTTACAGTGTGGATCACAATGCTTGCCTCCATTTTCACTTAATTAATCTGGCTGGATAATTTGCGGTAGTTTACTAAAAAAGATGTTAATCTTGTTGCATCATTAGTGTCTGGTTTATTCCTGCTCATGTTCTGTGCATTATGATTTGACCTTACTGCAGAGCACTTACGCATTTTCATACGATGAAGTTACTATGATATCATTTGTAAGACCCTATCCAGAGTGTAATATAATGAGCTAAGTCATTTATTTAAAAGTGATTAACTAATTTAAATATTTATAGTCAATTTTCACTTATAAATTAATATTATCTCAATAAGTATTAGATGCTGGACTAAATTGAGAGATCTTACCTGAGTGTTTGATAAAGGAAAATTTGTTAAAGCATGACAAAATATTTTTTTTTCCATTTTTCATTGAAATACTGGATTTTGCATAATTATGGAGGATCAACGAGATCAGGAAAATTTCCAACTTATACTTATTACTCATGGGGAAAGGTTTGCCCAGCTAATTGGTCAGCGACAACATTGCCGAGAAATATTACCGTGTTACAAAAGATGAACAGTAAGAAATGGTTCATCATCTTTGATATCTACTCCAATTGTTTACTTCGGACTTGTAGTCAACACAGTATCATCCATGCACAAGAGATTTTTGATTGGCAAGTTAGATATAAGAAGATATAATTTATATCATCATCAAGACGATGCACCGAGTTCCATCTAAAACATGTATTTATGTGCGGAAACAACGCAGTGGCGTACTTGATGACTTAATTGCAGACGGAGCAGCGTCTGGAAGTTGGAGGGAATTTGTTTTCTTATTGTATTATCTTGGACTTTTGCCATGACCTGCTCCATGTATTTATAGTAGGCAACTGTGTTTTGCCCTCTTGTACAGAAATGGATTTCTCTTTGAATCAATTGAGGTTGCAGCTCAGCACCTTGTAATGTAGTTCCTGATTCATTCGACTTCATTGCAGGCATGTGTTAGGGTTTCCTGGATGCTTATGGTTTTGGCATAGCATTAGTCCTTGCATGTGAATGTGATCTACAAGCTTCAATTATGTGGGTTTCTCAACCACAAGCAAATTATTTTAGTTAGGAAAAATTTTGACGTTTTTTTTTTTCGTTTCCCTGCCTGAATCTAAATTTGTTCGTTCTTTTCCCTTGTGATGTTTTTAAATACGACAAAATGTAAACTATATATAAATATTTTATTTATAATTACCAAGAGTTAATTTTGATGTAAATATTGAGTTTTTCTTTTGAATTTTTAAAAATATTAATGATGATAAAATTTATGAAATCTTAAATTTTATGACAAAATGCTCTAAAAGTGACAACTTTTTAGTGAAAAATCTATTGACATGAATTATTATATATAGATTTTATAAATTTTTTACTAAACGAAGCCAAGCCTTAATGAATTGATGTAGGTTTTCTTAGTTTTTAAAAATATAACGAATCATATTAATCTGTTTTAGACTAGCTGTACAATAAAAATATATCGATTTCATTAATTTCGCTACATGCAAATGACAGGATCAAGACAAACACTCGTGCATTCAAAAAATAAACCATCGAACTAAACGAAAATAGTAGCATAAGACAAAATGATTACAAATGTAATACAAAATAAAAAAAATAAACAATTTTAGATCAAAACAGAAAATATACTGAATCTACAGACATCCACCCAGAAAAAATCAATCAATAAAAACATGAATTCCACATGCTTATATGAATAATTTAAAAGTTCAACAAAATACCATGCGTATGGGAGCTGAAAGTCAACTTCGTGACCCTTTGACATTTTGGGCATTTTGCCAAACTAATATTTTCTGTGTATTAGCAAAAGAAGCGGTACAACATGAAAAGAGAGCATCTAATTTGTTGTGCCAAAGTATGTGATATTTGATCAATATTTCTCAAAACTCAGATGGAACCACAAGTATCTGCTTCAATGGATTGGATAGATTCGTCCCTCCCGAATGCTTCACGAACTCCGCCGGCGACAAAGAGCCTCCATGGCACACACAAACTATGGTCACCTCAGCTCTGGTATATCTATACAAGAACCCCTTCACCGTCCTCCCATTCGGCCCATTCCCGGTTGTTGACACACACGGCATTTTGGGTAGACTCTGATTCGTCTTTGATTCCAATTCCATCCCTCTGATTTCTTTTCCGGTCATCTTCTCTTGATTCATTGAGAGAATTGATCTCGGAGGAGGAGCAACAGGTTGAGTCTTGCCACCAGCACTTGATGGGCACATGGATTTGTTTGTGTCAAGATTAGTTGCTGGTTGATCTGATAGCTCCATGGACTGGTTGATTGCTGCCGTCGTAGATGTTCTCTGCTGGAGCAGCTTCGACTGCTTCCACAATTGCAAGCTCCTAATGTTCCTGAGGATATGAAGAAATGACCATCGTTATTTATTAGGAGACATCTCTCTATCGCATTGATTATGATATTCGGGTGAGTTCTTGAACTTGCATGCGAGTTAAAAGCAGAGAGCAGATCTTCAAGGTTAATATTCTTGAATCCCCAGAGAGCACTAGACACCCGACCATCATGCATATTACACCATAACCATCAATATGGGTATTTCACTAAAAAGAAAAGAAAAGCTTTTTCGATCATGCAGACTCAAATCTCATAAAAATTGCATGTGACGGGTAACAAGTAGATTGGTAAAATACCTCGGGGAGAGTTGGTAGTATGATCAGTGACACACTCGCCATGGCCAACATACACAGAATCTTGATCACTGTGCCTGGGTTTCTTGCATGGCCGAAGCACAGCCGGGGTGGTCAGGTGAGGCACCCCGCAGCAGGGCTTGAAGGGATGCCCATACTCCCCCCCAGCAAATACCCAGAAGGAGTTTGACGAGAAACCCTGACTTGGATTGAGATGGGGATGACAAGAACCGCTCCAACTCCCCATGATTCTTACCAGTACCGCCAAACTTCCTCCTTTCCAAACTCGGATGATCATCTCCACCAACGGACTTGGAGCCGTGCCCAAAAAGATCAGCCTTGTCTTTCAACACATAACTTGCTCGACTTGCTCTACCAAGAGACAAGGACAAGCTCAACTCTACCTCTTCCTGATCTGCCTCGGCCACAACCGTCGTCAGTTCCCTCAAAATCTGAATCAATGTTCTGTGCGTTGCCGTTGGTACTACTTGTCTCGGTGCTATTTTTGGGTTTGGTCTGTGGCCGTCTATGTCTGCTGTGTAGGCCTTCGTGCCGTACCAGACAGCAGCACGACCGAGGGTGGGCGACAACTTTGGTGGAGGAGCAGGCATCGGCCGGCAAGGACACGTACTTGTCTCGGTGAGTATTTTGACACTTAATTTAGTTTGATTTGATTTAAAATTAAATATTTAAATATTTAAACTCGAACTCGACTTTAATTCGAATCTTATAAGGTTAGACCTCAAATGTTGTGGGTTCAAATCATACCAATCAAGCTTTTGACCTCAAAGCTTTTAATCGAGCCGGGTTCGAGCTCACGAATGAGCTGAATTTGAGCTCAAAAAAATTAAACAGTTTAAATGTATATGAGCTCAAATCGAGCTCGAACATATATGTTCAAAACTTGCTCGATCTCGATTCGACCTCGAACACGAACTGGCTTCGAGCTATCCGAGCCGAGCTCGGGCACAAGTCGAGCTCGACTCGCTCGCTTGTTTAGCACCCCTATATAGAACATAATTTAATTTTCAAAGCATGAATAGATCATAATTTTTATACATGATAGAAGATTGAACATTTCTTTTTTAATATAAAATTATATTTTTTACATCAAGTTTAAATAATTTAGTATTTTATTTTAAATATGATAAATTTTAAATCCTGAATCTAGAAAGAAAAAATATTCGTAAAACTCTAATATTATGTACAAGTCGTTAATGTACATAAAGGACAAGATATTATATATTATATAAACACTTTTAAATTCAATTGAATATTTTATTAAGTTTGAATGGCTAAATGAATTAAATACAGAGAATGCATGTATAAAAATCACATGCATAATTTATCAAATTAATGATTTTAAACAAAATATTAATTCCAAGAAAAAAAATTATATGAGCTACATAAATAATTGAACCTTTTTTTACTAGGTTTTATATAATAATATTTTTATATATTAAAAGTAGGGTACATAAGTAAGAATTTGATAAAATTTTATCTTTTTTTATATAATTATAATTTATTTTTTAATATTCAAAAGATTCATAAGTTAATAGATATTTTAAAGTAATTTTTATTATAATTACTTTAATAATTAAAATGTAAGAATTAAAAATACTAGATTGTGTTAAAATTTTATAATTACTTTTAGTATTTATTATTTTATTTATCTATGTAATTTTTGAGCTGTGGGACTCACTAAATTGCTCGTAACTCATATATAAACTATATATGAGGTGTAGTTCATATGTAAGACTCTAATATAAATTTTGAAATAACAAATAAAAATTTGAATTTAACCGAACTAAAAGATTTTATTTGCAAGCGAATTCGTTTTGATTATACCCCAAGTTTTGGGTAGCTATGAATTGGGAAAGAGAAGGCATGAATGTTGCATTTTCTGTTTCGTTTTTTGGAAGGCATGAATGTTGCAATTGAAGCACTTAATTAAGAAGAATCCTCTTCTTTGACGCATGGGTCTAACGCAAAGTTCTGGAGATGGTTTGGAAGGAATTTCGTCATTGATTTTGTAGGGAAGGAACCATATGTCCACAACTTTCTCTGCAGTTCTTTGCAGTTTCTCGGTCTTTCGTTGTGCCAGATTCGTGCTTCCAAGAAGAGTCTGATATTTTTCATTTCAAACTAGGATTAAAATCAATCTCAATTAGTAAAAAGACAATTTGTTGATGTAAAATCATCCACACACTTAAAATGACGCTAGTGGTAAAAATTGTCGGTGAGAAAAATCTCATTTTTTGGGATAAAATGGTATTTTTTACCAAAATTTGCTAACAACAGTTTTAGTGATAGAAATTTAGATAGCTACTTAATTTTGTGGTGGCAGAACGGTAACAAATTGTCACCGAAATTTTCTATGGCAAATTGTTACCGAACTGTTATAGAGTTTTAGTGATAAAATAGTGATGACAAGTTATTAAAATTGGTGACATAATTTAGTGGCTAAGATTTATCACTGAAATTAGTTTTGACACAAATTGCGGGTGACACTTAGTGACAAATTTTTAAAAAATTTTAAAAAAAATTAGTGTGCCAATGCAGCATGCTCTCATGGGCACCAGTAGGCCCACGTGGCATGCGGCAGTATCCACGCCCATGGCTCATGGCGATGCGGTTGGGCTGCATAGCAATGGGCAGTGTGAGGGGGCGACACTGCAGTGGACGAGTGGGGAGCTGTAAATTGGCTGCGCGAGGGGGTGGCGCTGCTGTGGGCTGCGTGAGAGGTAACAGATCTGCCGCACGATGTGTAAAACCCGTGACTCGAGTCAGGGTTTTATTATAGCGAACCCGTCGGTTCAACCGTC
>JAVDBV010060183.1:0-11654 GCA_032619315.1 Piper longum
AGGGGGAATGGGGAAAAGAGTGAAAGTTTTCATCAATAAGAAACAAATCGAATGCTTCACATTATTACAAACATTCAGTCTTATAAGGAAACTTAAACAATCATGTTCCCACTAGAAAGAAAATATCGTAATATATATATATATAAAGCTTTTTTTCCGTAGGTATGTATTATAAAGTTGCTACTAAAAAGGAATACAAAACATTTGGCTGACAAAATACTTTGCAATCTGATATGATATTTTTACCATCGTCGGAAACTAAGTCCTCAGCTGGGATAATATTGCAACTTAAGGCCCTTAAACGAGTTACTTTAATTATAGTATTTCATCCGTGGTGGAGTAAATTCAATTACAAATATTTTGAATACCGGATAAACTCAGTTGGTCATCCACACCCACCCTGATTGTGAGCTCTATTTCCAATTTTTTTCAGAAATAATAATTTTTTTGATCTTTCTAGTAACTAAATTATTAAGTTGATCTCTTATGAGGTTTTTGATCCCCATGACAGACTCCCTTTGTATTAGGGTAATTTTTGTCTATTTTATATGTTTATAGTACAAATTCATTCAAATAAAAAAATTCTGTCAAATTTTTTGTATATGGTACAATTTTGTTGGAATATCCTCTTATATTAAAGCTAGATTAATATATGGTACAAAGTTTAGCTATTCAACGGCTAAAATATCAGTAAGGTGTAAATCCAACCATTCATCTAGATCACATGAGTATATTTTTTGTAACTTTGATAAATTGACTTTATTATCCAATCATCCTTATAATCTATGGGCTCGTATTAGATATAGCTGACATAAGAGCGTATTAGCTCTTGGTGATACTAGTTTTTCTCATTCAAAATTTTAACCTGAATAAATAAATATTGAAATAAATTAGCATCACTAACTGCTTATAGTCCTGTGTTGAATAGATATTAGTACTTAGTAATTAGGTTTATTACGTTGATCGGGTCTTTGTTTTCTTAATTGATCAAAGTAACCTGTAGTTTATACTCTACTGAGAGCAAAGGTTTTTACACTCACGTAACTACAAGTGAGTTTATGAACTAAACCTGCTTATGAGTTCATAAATAGAATTACGTCCTCTCTAATCAATTAATCATAAAGAAATTAATTTAATGTTTAGTTAATGATTAATGATCTCAGTTTACCCAATTCACGGAGATTAAGACCAGTACTCTCAATATTCCGGGGTTTTGATACGTTTCAATTACTGTAGACTGGTAACGAAGCCTATCAATTTCATATAGAGGATCGATTACTTGTCAAGTAAAAACTAACTCTGAAAAAGTAATTCCTTTACAAGTAATCATGTAGTACAAAATTGAAGAGTTTAGATTACAAACTCTACCCCATTTCGAATCTCTGATGGTCGATTAAACATTTACATAATAGGTTAAGAAAATTCATTTTCTTTTCCTACTAAATTTGGATGATACCAAGCAAACGAGTAAAGATTGACTTGTGTTCGATCTCAACTCGAATAGTTTGAAGTACGTTCAAATACAACTCTAGATCAAATAAACTGTTTAATTTTTTTGAACTCGAGGCCAACTTGTAAGCTCGCAACTCGATTAAAAGTCAAAAGTACATCAATTAAAAATATGAAGTTGGAGTAATTCCAACCTAGAACCTTTTAAAACAAGGTCTTGAAGGCCAACCATCTCAACTATCTCGCTTCTTTATTAAAATATTGTAGATAAATAAGTATAACTATATATATATATATATAAAATATAAAAACTATATTATTATATTATTTTATCGAGTCGGGTTCGATTCGAACTACGAGTCGAGTTCGAGTCAAGTTCGAGTTATAATCGAGTCGATTCGAGTCGAGGTAAACATGGTATTACTAAAGTTCGGTTCGTAGAATTCGAGTTTGAGTTAAATGTCAAGTTTTGAGTTAAGTCGAACCGAGCCGAACACTAAATGCTCATGAGCTATCTCGCTCAATTAGCATCTCTATACCCATTGAAATTGAACGTCTTTCTCCGCCTCTTTTCTTTCAAAATTTCTTTTACAAGCTGCTCCCTTATAATGAGCCCCGGCCATCTTTCCATTAAACAGGTGAGAGAATCGAAAAAAATACTAAGTACTTCGCCAATAATTGCCATGCACAAGATAGCAAGTTGGATACTGAAATTTTGCCCCCATGACTGTATTACTACTGCCGGTATGCTTACATTTATTTTTTTCGACAACTTCTCTACAATTTTTAAGATTATGTGATGAGCTAATATTTTTCCCTATGATGTGATGGCCCATAACAAACCTAAGCATGCTTCCTCCCGGCCGCCCATCCACCCCCAAAAGTCAACGTTCTCAAATAAGTTCTGTGTTATTACGGGTACAAATTATATTTTCTCAGTATAATTATTGAGAGTTTCTTCTTTTTTCTTTCAAAGCAAAAGATAATGTTAAATCAGCGCTGTGTTAGAAATAAGAAGAGTGTAAGATGATGGTAATGCGGAATCTTAATATTGTTTATTCCTCCTTGAAGAGTTGCTAATTGAAAGACAGCTGGCACAAAAGCACTCCTTTTTGTTATCAATCATGGTTTCTGTGTAAATAATTTGTGTGAGAAATGAATAATTGGTCGAGCAAAATATATTCTACCAATTGCTCGCTGGTTGGCATAAGGTGGTGTGGATGATGTACTCAACTCTAATAAGCTAAAATTTAATATGTGGATTTGTCAGATATACATTTATATATTTAACACAAAAACACCTTTGCAAGTAATAAAATCTCTAATTGTTTGCTTATTGCTTCAATGTGAACTGTGCATGTTCCACGATTTGAACTGCTTGGCACATTATAGATTTTTCTAATATTCGTGTTGTGTTTTATGATTTTCCACTTTGATTGAATTAGAAACGCAAACTGAATTTAAATATTGTTTAAGTGGTTGATTAGAATAGGACATACCCTGTTAAGAAGTAGATATTTGAAAATAAACTAGACAAAATGTTGCATTATGCAAAACTTATATCATAGGTGAATTTTAATTATACATGTAAATTCTTATTAAATAATAAGATAAATTATAATAATCTAATATCTTAAATAACAATTATGATTAACTTTAAAGGAAGATATTAAATGAAGGAGAAGATAAATTATAATAATTTGATTTATTTTTTGTTATTTTTGTTATATTTTGATTAGTTCAAGCTTCTACTTTTCATTAGAGGTTACTATCGACTTCTCTTTGTACTAATAAAAGTAGACTAGCAAGCGTCGGAGGTGTCTTATACCACCAATAAATTTCAATTTTATAGATTAACCATTGTTAAATAATAGGATAAATTATAATAATTTAACATCTTAAATATAAATATTAATTAAAGGGAAAAAATAAAATATAATTATTTAATTTATTATTTTTTAATTTATTATATTTTGAGTGGTTAAAGCTCCTGTTTTGACGGAGAAGATAAATTATAATATTTTAGTTAAGTATTTTCTTTATTTTTGTTGTATTCTGATCGATTAATGCTCCTATTTTTAGTCAGGGATATTTTTAATCAGAGATTAATATTGAATTTCTTCTTTGACCTTTGCTCTTCTATGTTTTCGTTGAATTCATTGATAAATTAAAATTTTAGGATATTTTAGCCTCATGGAGAGGATGAGTGTGAAGTATGATGTGGTGGCAGTCATGTACTTTGTGTCAAAGACGCTGCAGAAGAAACGTAACATTACAGATGAACGTGCAGCCTTGTACAATGCTGCTGAGACATGGGCTGGAGCACTCAGTGGCAGAGTTTTTGTTCTACTTGGTCATGATTTATGTAGCGGATCTTGCCGTCTTCGGGGTTTTGAGTTTTGAGGCCTATTAAATATTTGAAGTCGGTCATAGAGATTGGAGAGTGGTACGAGAGAATGGAATCGGCTGTTGGACACTCTTGCATCTGTTAATACGAACAAGCATTTAATGTGGTCCGTCATACATTTAGAAACACAAGTGTTCACAAAATAAGAAGACACTCTTACTAAAATAAAACAAAGTAGTTCAAAAGAAGGGATTAAACTTACAATAATAAGTTTTAACAACACAGAGTTGATCCGCAAGCTTATCACAAATATGTAAGAAGCAAGCAATTTCACAAACTACTATGTTCACCTGCATCTGGAGAAAGCGAAGTGGCATTGAAAGCAGCATATTATCAAAGAAGGTACATAAGATGACGACGAAGCATGGAGTTGACAAAAGAAAAGAAGAGATGAATACACAAATTATACCCAGCCGTGGGATGGATGCAGAGCAACAGCGTGGCATGAATGGCATGGCATTCATAAATCCACTTCTTCATGGTCCAAATAGAACCTGAGACACAATTTTGGTTGCAGTGGAAAAGATCAATAAAATGAGTTAAAGAGTTACGTGTGGAGAGAAAGAAAACGAAGCTTGGAAGTGGCACTCGCCTATGTGGTCAAGTCAAGCAATTTGAATGTCTTGTGCATCAATTCGAATGTGAGGGATGTGCGCAATTCTGGGCCAGAGCTTCCCACCAACGCGGCAGTTCCCACTTAGCTCGGGGCAGTTCCGGATGAGCAGTTGCTGTAAAGCCGTGAGTTGCGTGAGCTCCTCAGGGAGAGAACTCAAGCGAGGGACATCGGCAAGTATGAGCATTCGCATGGCAGTGCGGTGGAGGAGGAGGCCGGCAGGAAGTTCCGTCGCCTTCTCACCAATAGCAACACAAATCAAGGGATCATCAGCGTTCTTAATTGATTTGGCGTTCCAATGAACTCCAACTATGGCAATAGTCTCGTTGAGAGGAAGAGGAAGGAATTGGAGAGAGCTCCTATGATATAGCATAGGACTGCTGTCGTCTATGGTGAGCCTGCGGAGGGAGGTGGTGAAGATGGGGGGCATTACCGCCAGCTTGGGGTTGTACATGAATTCCAATCCTTTCAGTACTGGCATGATGGGTGACTCGGCGCTTCCTTCTTGGCCTTCACTGCTGATGGGGGACAACGCCACCCACTCCGACCAATTCCACATGCGTTTGAAGGTAAGGGATCTTAAGCAGGGGAAGGTCGGTGACGGGCCACCGAAGAATTCCCTCCCGATTCTCTCCACTCCATCCGCTCCTACAATAACTAGCTCTTCGAGGCTTGGCAACTGACCAAGAGCCGGCAGTTGGGTGCAGTTCTTGCAGTAAAGGAATTTCACTACTCGAAGGTGGCGAAAGGCGGCGCCCCAATCATTCATCCAACTTGGAAATGTTTGGCCTGGATAAAAATGTAGTAGTAGGGAAGAGAGGTGGGGAGATGGACGTAACCCTTCCAACACGCCATCTGCTGCCACACGAGTGACGTTACGGTCACAAATACGAGCGTCCTTCCAGAAGAGGTTTAAAGTACGAAGACTAATCTTCTCTAGCTCGGCAGTTCGAGCCTCATCTCTGCTCCCCACCTCCTCCAAGTTGCATATGTCGAGATACCTTCCCGAGATGTGCACATTCTCAAGTCCCAGCTCTCCGATGTTGCTGCGGCATCCTCCTCCACTACTACTACTACCTTCTGCATTTCTACTCGCAGCCACTACTGGGAATATGTCTAATATCACCACCACATCCTTTCGCCTCCCAATTCCATTTGGTAACTTTTTTAATCCCCTACACCCTTCAACATTCAATCGTCTTAAACTAGCCATTGCAAGGATCCCATCCGGCAATTTCTCTAAGTAGCAGCAACGTTTCAAGTTGATTACCTGCAGATGTGGAAGGGAAACAATTGTTTTGGGCAAAGTTTCTATATATGTGTTGGACAAGTCCAAGTATCGGAGCTCCTTCAGTTTTGATATTGACGCGGAAGGTAGATGCTTCAATGTAGTGCCACTCAAATCCAGAAGCCTCAAGTGTACTAGCTTCCCAAGGTGCTTTGATGAATGACGACGGATTCTACATTTTCTTAAGTTCAGCACCCTAATGCTCTTCAACAACTTGAGTACTGTATCAATTGGCTCGTGATATGGTATATAAGAGGAATAAATGAGAGTCCGTAAATTTTCAACTCCTGCTAAATTGATAACACTTAATGACACTTTTTCTCCTACTACACAGTGTCGAGCACCGGCAAGCTGGCTCAAGACATTATTATTATTGCTTGCATCATTATTTCCTGATGATACTATGATGCGACACTCTTCTTTGGTCACCCATTGAGCAAGGTCATATACAAGATCGTGCATCTTGCATCTCGTTATGGTGCCATCCTCATCTCTTTCCGGCTCCTGCAACATAGAACGAGCCAATAACTCTTCGAAACATTCTTCTCCAACTTCTTCATCTCTTCGCCCATCATTTACGATAATATAGCCTTGAGACACCCACAACCTTATCAACTCATCTTTTTTAAGTAAAGTATCTTTCTCGAAAATAGAGCAATAGCAGAAACAATTTTTTAGTTGTAAGGGTAACTCAGTGTAGCTCAACATCAAGGCAGGCAAAATACCCGTTTTTAATTGTGAGAAATCCCATATTATTTTGTTGTTCAGGATGTTATCCCACTGCTCTTTTGTAGGTTCTCTACCTTTAACGGCACTCGCCACTGTTTTCACCGCCACCACCACATTTTCGCACAATTTCTCCACCAATATCCATTAAAGGATCGTACTCTTCCTCCTTCCCGTGCTCAACAACTATCTTCTTGAAAATTGACAAGCAGTCATCATACCCTAAGCCCTTCAATTCATGTGTGTAAGCACTTCCAATCTTAGTTATGACTCCTGTATTTCGTGCGGTGATAACAATTTTACTACCCTTTGCCCCTTTGTTTAGGATCTCCTGCAATGGCTCCCATTCGAGATAGTCTTCATTCCAAACATCATCCAGAATCAAAAGGTAAGGTCCAACTTTTAGCATTTCTCCTAGTTTTTCCCGCATCGAAGACTCCTGAACATTTTTTTCTCCTAAACTCTCAATCATGCTTTTCACAATGGCTTTCCTATCAAGGACCTCACCAACACACACCCACATTCGCTTATCACCAAATTTCGTTTTGACTCTTTGATCATTGTATATAGATTTAGCTAGAGTCGTTTTACCCAAGCCACCCATACCCAATATGAATATGGTTGGGACCTTATCTGATCCGCTTCCACAAGTCACAGATCCTTCTTCGCTTATAAGTTTAGTGACCAAGGTTTTCTCATCTTCATCTCGACCAAACACAAGTTTGATCTACCCAAGAATCGGTTCTTCTCTCCTCCCTCATTCTTCTAACAGGTCTATCATCACTAAACTGATACCTTTCCTTTTCTCTTGCTATTTGTTCCAATCTCCTTTTAATTTCATCAACTCTTTTTCGGTATTTACGGTGCTGGAATGGATGCTTTATAAGAGAGGTCAAATTAGAAAACGAGGAATTTCTTACTTGATCTCCAAAGCATATTATCCACTCCTCAAGCAGGTCATCGAGGTCGTATGCTACGCGCTTGAGCTTTTGCAGCCAGCTCCTCACGGATTCCTCACTGATCTGCCTCGTCTCAGCATCATGAAGCACGTTCTTGATAGCGTCGAATTCACTGGAAAGATTGTCCAGCTCTTTCGTGAGACCCAACAGCGACGCAATTTCAGTTGCTGCCACCTTGACGAGGTTGTCTACTACCACGGTAACGATTCCCTCCGCCATGATTTGCGAACTAATAGCACCGGTGGTGATAAAAAATAAGCAAGAGAGAAGTGGTGACGATGGTTCACTTAGAGAAGTGAGCCTTATAGAATACTTATAACAGGTGATGGCAAGCCTTCGACAAGGTGATGAAGATGTTTCCGGATACAATTTGTGGTTTAAATTTCCCTTCAACTGTTGCTCGACAACTGCCGTCTTAAACTTGCCTTCAATTATTGTTTTTGCTTTGTTTTTTTGTTTGCACCACTTTCTTATTTTTGAAAGTGGAAATTAAAGAAGTTTTTTAACTAAAAAATAAAATAAAAGAAGATTTTTGAAAAGTAAAAATAAAGATAATTATCATGTCCTCAACTATTGGCCTTCAATTATTGTTTTTTTTTCCCTTCTCACCCCATTTCACCTTGTCATGTCCTCTTTTGTTTGCCTCCAAATCTAAATATATTTGTTTTATTTGAAAGGCATATTATTATAAAGATTAAATACACCTACCATGTTTATTTTCTTATGATCTTCTATAGTGTGCGTAAATTTTAATTTAAAATTTTAATAATTTTTACAAGCAATGTCTTGGCATACTTTAGAATGGGCACCTATAAACCAAAAAAATATATCAATTAATTAACAATGAATTCTACTAATAGGGGTGAGTATATTTGAGTAAAAGCTAAAAATTGAATCGAATCAAGCCCCAATTAGCAATTTGGTTTAATTCCGAAATAATTTTGTTCAATTTAGAGCTCTAAAGAAATCAATGTGTATATTGATATTTCAGTTCGGAATCAAACATAATCAAATTAATTAATTTTTAAAAAAAATATTCCAAAATTTATGTTTTATATTAATTATCATGAAGTCATTATATTTATATGATTTAATTATATTAATTTAATATGATATACAATTAAAACTACTTAGTAAATGCTATGTTTACTAAAATAATGATAAAATTTTAATTAAACAATTTTTTATAACTTACGATGTAATTTTTTATTCGGTTATTGGACCAAATTAATCAAAATATTTTGGTTTGTTCAGTTCGATTTTAAGGTTAATTCGGTTAAGGTTCGTTTACTGACTCCAAAAGTTGAATGGAATTAGGTGAATTTGGTTTGATACTAAACTGATCGAATGCTAACTCCCATCTAGTGACAAGCACTTCTCTAGTATTAAACTTCCCTTCAATTATTACTCTACAACTTCCATCTTAAACTTGCCTTCAATTTTTTTTCTTTCTTTTTTTGTTTGCACCATTTTCTTATTTTTGAAAGTGGAAATTAATAAAGCTTTTTGACTAAAAAATAAAATAAAAGAAGATTTTTGAAAACTAGAAATAAAGATAATTATCATGTCCTCAATTATTTGCCTTCAATTATTGTCTTCTTTTTCCCTTTCTCACTTCACTTCATCTTGTCATGTCTTCGTTTGTTTGCGTCCAAGTCTAAATATATTTGTTTTATTTTAAATGCATGTTATTATAAAGATTAAATACACCTACCATGGTTATTTTCTTATGATCTTCTATCATGTGAGTGAATTTTAATTTTAATTTTTAATAATTTTTACAAGCAATGTCTTGGCATACTTTTGAATGGGCACCTATAAACCAAAAGAAAAAGATTAATTAATTAACATTGATTTTTGCTAATGAGGGTGAGCATATTTGAGTAAAAGCCAAAAATCGAATCGGCTCAAACCCCAATTAGCAATTCAGTTTAATTCCGAAATAATTTGGTTCAGTTTGAACTCTAAAGAAATTAATATTGATATTTTGCAAACATAATCAAATTAATTAATTTTTTTTAAAAATATTCCAAAATTTATGTTTTATATTAATTATCATGAAGTGATAATATTGATAGGATTTAATTATATTTATTTAATATGATATACAAATAAAACTACTTAGTATATGATACGTTTACAAAAATAATGACAAAATTTTAATTAATTTTTTTTTATAACTTACGATGTAATTTGTTTATGCGGTTATCAAACCAAATTAATCAAAATATTTTGATTTGTTCAATTCAGTTTGAAGGGCAATTCGGTTAAGGTTCGTTTACATAATCCAAAAGTTGATTGGAATTCGGTTAATTTGGTTGGATACCAAACTAACCAAATGCTAACTCCCATGCAGTAACAAGTACTCAAATATTTCCGATCATAATGAACAATAATGATTTCATCTCTTTCTTCCCTCTTGAAACATCTATTTATGAGCTCCCTTTGAACCCACGATAGTGAAGATAGAAATAGGTGAGAAAATTAAAATAATTCACTTTTTATTGGGGCTCGAGCTCATAAAAAATTTCCCTCTGCCTTTTATATACTTTTAATATGCAGTTCCCTCGTATGATCTAGATAGGATTCTAAATAGTCACATAATTTATTGAAATTCTAACTGATCTGAATTATATTGAATAAGAAAATATGAAAAAAAATCAATTAATTTAATTAAACCGATTTAAAATATAGATGGTAATTATAGAAGGCTCTACCATAACTATTTTACTGATTTAATCAATTTTTATTTAGTCATTTTATACATAACCATAAAATTATTGCTACCTAGACTTCAATTCTGAAATATTTAATTGTTAAGTTAATTTCCCTTTGATGAGATTATCAATTTAGATTTTAATTTACTTATGTTTTAGTTTGTAACATTAGTTTATTCCGTGAGTAAAAAGCTAGTTTATGATATGTAAATAACAAAAATTTAACCAATCAGTTAACCATTTAACTAACGATAAAATAGTAAAAACCTGGTTATGGGAGAACTTTTAAACTTAGTTAATAGTTCGGATATGGTAAATTTTTCAATGGTTATAGTGAATGCTCTTATCCGAGTCATGACCGCGAACCATTCACAACCTTAGGCCTAGAGGTTGGCGTGGATGATTGAATGAGTGGGTTCGACAAATGTCGAAAGCATCCGTGATTGAACTTGATCGGCCGATTATGACTGAATAAAAATAAATATAACACAGGCATTTCTCCAACCGATCAATTGACAAATTGAAAAACCAACAAAAATCATAATTTAATAATATATATGATATCTTTAAAATTTATTACCAAATAATCATTAATAATGATTAAATTTAAAACACATCAACCTTAAATTTTGAATTTTTTCATGGTAATATAATATTTTTTTATTCAAATATTTTTTCAAATAAGATTTTAATTTTTATGCTAATTGACATGAGAGAAAATAAGAAAAATAAAAGAGATAATGATTATATAAATAAGATATTGATGTTTGTGACAAAAATTAATATTTATATTGGGAAAATTCATTAAATAACAAAATAAATATGTGATGAATATAAATTATTATATTGAACAAACTTTGATATTGTCTAACCATAATCTGACTTGTTCGAAAAAAATTTATCATAAATGACAACTTTTTGTCCAAAATTAAATGGGTAGATAAAGACAATGTCATCGCATGCCATCCACCCCCTTGTATTGCCTAGGGGTATAAACGAGTCGAGTCAAGCTGAGCCGAGTAGGGATGCATTTGAATTTGGCTTGATATAAAACGAGCCGAGCTGAGCTTTGGTGTAAATGAGCCGAGCCGAGCTTGGCTAAAATTCATTGTGTTTGGGCTTGGCACATGTTTGGCTCGCAATGTTTTCGAGCCAAGCTCGAGCCGAACAAATATTTGTACTTAGTTTGTACTCGACTTATACAAGATCAAAATTTTCTTTCCAACACTATATAAGCTCAATGTGACCTCAATAGTATTCATGAGCCGAGTCGAGCCGAATATTTTTTTTGAATTTGTAACGACCCGACCCAAAGTGCAACGTAATGGGCCTAAGTCATTTCTTTAAAATGGTTAACCCAAGTTAAAGATATATAGTCCATTCCCACTTATAAACAAGATCTTAGCCCGGTAGGTATTAGATGTGGAACTAAATTGAGGGATCTCACAATCCACCCACCTTAGGAAATTTCGTCCCCGAAATTCCTACACTTGGC
>JAVDBV010060184.1:0-18538 GCA_032619315.1 Piper longum
GGCTCCTCAGTAGATGCCCTAGAGAGAGTTCATGAGGAGTATATGTGTTTTCTTTCTATGAGAGCAAACTCTCATAGCCAGTTTGTTATTAGTTATATTCCGGACCAGTAACGCTCGTTACTGACGTTTTTCTACTATATGTAGGTAACTATGATGAGATGGAGGTGTCAGCCTGGACGGAGGAGCAACGAGGTCTTTTGCACACACACCCATATATCGCGTGATTGAATGGTTTGATATTTCGTCTATGATTTTATTGTATTAGAATTAATGCGAGGCACTGAGATACATGATGACATGATTGAATGATAAACATGATGACAGAATATGAGGCGCAATGACGCAAGACGGCTCATTATGTACTTGTGATACCAAGAGGGTAAGTCAATAGCAAATATCAGAAATTACAGACTGTAGGTCACGTAGCATGTGTGCGCATACATGGGATTGTAGCTGGATGGGCAGCCACCCTCCCAGCATATTAAAAGCTCGCCATAAGCTCATAATCATTAAAAGATGTAATTCAGATGTTGTGGAATATATTAATTATTTTTTGGTAATTATACAACTTAGTGTTTTTATCACTAACGTGGAATTGCCTCCGCACGTATTAGCAAGGAAAGATGGGAAAGTCGGAACAGCTGGAGGACTCTATTATTAGACTATTCATTTCTCGAGATTATTTGCATGGCAGTGGGAATTTGGCTCAATTCATGGGACTATTATTCTAAGCTTATATTATATTTTTACATAATTAAAAATTAATAGAAAATTAATTTACGAGATACTTAATTTCGTATAGTAACACTTGGTCAGCGGCTCAGAACGGGCGGGTCGTTACAGGTGGTATCAGAGCTGTGTTTCCTATGAAACTATGCAAATCAATCATTACCTTGTTGAAAGTCTAAGAGTCCATTATTCCACAGGTAAATTTTCTTTTATATAAGAAATTATATCTCTTTTATTTATTTTCATTATTTTGGATGGTAAGTATGTATTAGTGTATACAAAATGGGCGGCAGATGAATGTCAACAATGCAAGTTAATGTTTCCACTAGCTCACAATTTATGATTCAAGTACCTTGTTGAAAAGTCTAGTATTTATCTTTTCTCAAAGTTGTGTATTGTTAATCAACAAATTTTTCACTAATAAACCCAAGTCAAAAAAATTTTTCTTTAGTGGAGATTGAGGGGATGACTTCTATATCGAGCAAGTTGTAAGTCAAAGGGCAAATTAAAAGGGAACCTTTAGAAGGAATGCGAGATAATGAGGTATTGTGTGGGTAATTGATTTATGGAGATATATCTTTAACATATTAACAAGCTTCTATCGAGTTAGAGGACATTCTAGGTTAGGTTAATTACAACATAACATCAGCATGGGACGGTGTGCCACTTATGAATCATGCTAGGTGCATGTGACACTTAGCTAATGAGCGTATATACGAGGACTTTACAATCAGCGGTGTTATCTATGTAGTATGGGTGGTATGGGACATCTGTGCGATATGGATGATAGTGTCATGAGACAGTGTGCCCCACTTTAGCTATACATATGAGTGGCAATGCTTGAAAAAAAAAATCAAATTTTCTCCTTATTATATTTTCGAGTACGAAAATTTCCAATCTGGGGAGATTGTAAAACCCTGAAAAAATAATTAGGTTATTTTATTTAGGGTTTTTGTAAATCTTAGGATGAACCATAAATATTATTTGATTAATTCTTGGGAAAAAATTAATATTATAAATTATTAATTTTGACCTTTAGCATATCGGTATAATGATATTTATAATATTTTTAGGATTTAATATCCATTCTATTAACTTAATAATTACTTTTTGACTTTACGTTATCACATAAATGACTTTTTGAATTCCGTATATATTAATAAAATTTAATTTTGTGACTTCTTGAATTCTATACTTATTCTTCTATATAAAGGAGAATTCTGTCAATTGTTAAATAAGACATCAACTTCAGAGTTGTGAGCAAATTTAAAGGGAAGGCTTTAGAGAAGTTTTATTAATATTAAGATTGTGTGTTATAATTGCGGGTTCCTCATCATAATTCCAGGTTCGTATATCTTGGTCGGCTTGAGCCACATTTGACCACCATGCGTTAAACGCAATCGGGGTCAAAAAATTGACTTAATTTGACACAGGGCAGCACCCCTAAAATTCTTGAAAGATTAAATACTTATCCCCATGCCGAAAAGGGTGATAGGGCACAGTGGCACAAGACGGCTCATTATGCACTTGTGATACCAAAAGGGTGAGTCAATGACAAATATCGGTAACTACAAGTCGTGGGCCACGTAGCTTGTGTGCGCTTACATGGGACTGTAGCTAGATGGGCGGCCACCCTCCCAGTATATTAAAAGCTCGGCATATGCTCATAATCATTAAAAGACGTAATTCAGATGTTGTGGAATATATTAATTATTTTTTTGTAATTATACGACTTACTGTTTTTATCACTAACCTCTACAGGTATGAGCAAGGAAGGATTGGTAAAGTCGGGACTATTATTAAACTATTCTTTTCTCGAGTTGTTTGCATGACAGTGAGATTTTGGTTCGGTTTATAGGACTATTATTTTGATCTTATATTATAGTTTAAACTAATTGAAAATTAATAGAAAATTAATTTACGAGATACTTAGTTTCATATAGTAACACTTCACTCGTGGCTCATAACGGGCAGGTTGTTACATTAAGTCAAAGCTCTTTGTCCTACACAATGAGCTCACTCCGCATATCTTAGCAAATGAAAAGGAAACCTTAATCACTCCTCGACCAAAATGACACACAAAACAAGGTGAAGCATCCACACATGTATACCATACTCATAAGTTGAAATAACTTAATACTATTTCTTAACGACTTGTTAAACTTTAAACTTTATTAAGTAACCTTAATTAGTGTTGTGGTTGCTAGTACATTTAGTAATAGTCTCTAATCGAATGGATTTAATCGGATGATTTTCAAACGGGCCACACAATGCTTAAATGAGTTGAAATTTGGATGAATGGGCCTAGACATCTTATGGTTTACACATAAAAATTACTAAGTGCCGACCGATTGGCCAACATTGCAAACTAGACCCACTAAGGTTGGGTTAAGGAGCTGGGTGTAGTGCTCGTAGGCTGCGCAACAATTTTCCTAACTCTCTTTTATGGGCTTGTAGACTCCAAATTGAACTGGGTAAAATATGAGCACTAGCCAACATTGTGGGCTTGAATCCTGTAATAGACTTGAATAGACTTAAAAGTCCAAACTCCAAGTATTTAGGCCTGAATAGACTTGAAAGTTGGAAGCATTGACTAGGGTATTTCTAGAGTTGGCTGGGACTACATGGTTTGGTAAATTTCTACCAGAAAATTTATTGAGCCATTGGCTTTCAAATGTTAGGCTGATGTTACTGGGAAAAATCATAAGGAATGGGTGAAATTTCATATAATTTCAACACCAAATGACTAGGGTTAAGGGATTTTGAAACCATAGATAGCTAGGGTCTGACCTTGCATTATTGTATACTTCCATAAATCCTAATTAACAACTTAAATGGTTTTTAACTTGGCCAAAAATTTACATGTTCCTAGTAGACACTTAGTATTAGT
Source organism: Piper longum (assembly GCA_032619315.1). NCBI lineage: Eukaryota > Viridiplantae > Streptophyta > Magnoliopsida > Piperales > Piperaceae > Piper > Piper longum. The sequence continues at coordinate 3,620 of JAVDBV010060184.1, forward strand.
CCTTAGGTAATTTCTAGAGATTTTATTAACGTCATTCAGTAGGCACACTGTGGAGCACAATCTCGTAGCATGACACACACATCAATAGCACAATAAGTGCAAAACGTATTCATAGATTTTGTTCAAACCCTTAATGTTGTTATTTTAGCATGATATTTTTACAAAAATGAGCTAACATGCCGATCTACAAACGTGAAAAAGATAGGAATAAATTATAACCTAAAACAAGGTGTAAAAATTGGGGAAAGGGGCACCCAAGTCACCGTAATCTGGAAAGCTGCCACCTTTTGCTACCATACATGTACATACATTCATAATCTGACAAAAATATTTATATGAAACTTGTAGATCTAACTCTTAGGAACACAACAAAAGTAATATCATGCAAAACGACGACCAAGAACATGAGATATTGTTTATTTGTTGAAATGGTACATAGATCTACACACATAGCTTGTAAAAATTGTAACTATTTACTATGGATGCAAATGTCATGATTCTTGAGCCTATGAACTCCTTACAAATAGATATACATGCTAAATGTACCCAAAAAAATATAAAAAGCACAAATCTGCACAAAACAAACATAACAAATCACAGAAGACGTAAAGAGGCCAGGGCTTTAATTCCAACGGTTCCTAAGGGAGGTCTCTTGGGGCTTCATACCCCAAGATCTTCAACTCGAGGGCTTGGAAAGGATTGGAGAGGCTAGAGAAGATTGGGAGAAGCTCAGGACGAAATGGAGGAAGCAAGGGGCCAAGGGGAGGCTGAAGAGGAAGAGCCAAAAGGGTGAAAATAATGGAAATCAAACCCTATTTACATGCAAAAATTAAGTTCCCGTGCAAAGGCACTGTCCCAACACCTTTGCATTTGTCAATACCAATCTGGACAACGGAAAAGTCCAAATCAGACTGTCACACTCACCTGCTAAACCAAACCACATAGAACTTGGGCTTAAATGCACATTTGTGTAGAGGAGGGTGCCTTTGCACTAGGAACTATTTACATGCACCTGGGTTCACATCCGTACGGCTATCAGATGACCTTGGGAATCACGCCATATGTATCGACCATAAGGGATTTCAAACATGCAACAAACAATCTAAACTCATGAGAGATTTGGTCCTAAACTTAACTAGAATTGACTCAAATAAAAATTGAAAAGAAGATTCGAAACAACAAAGTATCCAACCGGGCAGTGCCAAGCATCGGGGGAGAATCAGCCTGTGGCTCGCACATAACATCCCATACACATATATACACACGACAAAAAGGGTCGAGCAAAGCATCACAATCCAGGTCAAAATTGAACTAGCACTAAAACTGTAAAACTTGGGTTTTTCGCCCAACAATATTAAAGTTTTGGTATGTGCGAGCCACGACCCTAGTCTCCCCCGGTGCTAGGAGTCAACTGACTCAATAGTATGTTGTCTCCACTCTTATTTTTAGTTTTTATTTGAGTTGAGTCTTGTTAGGTCTATGTATTCTCGTGAGTCTATATTATTTACCCTATGTTTCGAACCCTTTGCGAGAACCACAGTCCTATTCCCGAGGTTGACATGACTGCCTTAGCTGCAAACCCTAAGTGCGTGTAGTCTAGTTCAAACACAATGGTGCCCTTCTAGCACCTTATGCTAGAAAAAGATGAATTAGGGTTTCTGGTGCTGATGCAAAGGCATGATGAGAGCACCCTTGCACGAGGACCATTCCTGGTTTGGTTCAGCCTTACCTCCTACACCAACTATCCATGCTTTTGTGGTATGGCTTTGTAGTGGCCAGCACCCATGCACTGGCTGGTTTTCCCTTATCTATAATAATCCCCCCTTCCTCCACTCTTCATCCCCTTTCCTTTGGTTGCACAAACTCTCCCTTGCCTCCCAACCTTCTCTTGGCTTCTCCTTATACCCTCCTAAGCCTCTCCAAGCTTTCATAAGGGCTTAGATTGCACAAACTCTGAATTTTTGTATAGTCAAGATCAATAAAATTTATTAAGTTTTCTTAGGCTCAAAATCGGGGGGTTTCAAGAAAAACAAACAAATGTATCACTAACACTAATGTTTCCTTACATGATCAATATGCTCGTTAGGGCAGTGACTAATTGCTTTTATTTATCTTCTTCCTTTGATGTTTCCTCCATTTGTTGATTTTTTTAAAACTAAACTACATCATGTACCTGCAATTCCTTTTTTTCTTCGTTGACCAATTTTCACTTTTAGTTCCCCCACTGTCTCCTCATAATTACCATCTTAGTCCTTCCTATCTTACGAGCATTTGATTATTAGAAAATTTAAATGTAGTCATGCTAGGTCAAGGTAATTAAAAATCAGAAATAATCTCATAAAATAGGCTAGGGTTCAAAACTAAGGGAAACAAATCAAAGGCCTATATTAGGCTTAAACTAATTTAAATTTGGGTTTCTTATAGGATGGCCATTGGCTCTGGAGAATAAAACTCAGCTAAATCATGTTCTTTCTATCCAAAAATTGCTTATTTTGCCTCAAAAATTCTAAACCGAAATTCTAACTCTCATTTTCTCCTTGTACAAAACAAAATCTATGAATTGTTAGGCTCAAGGTTTAAGTGGTAATTCAATGACAAATATGGAAAATAAATTCATAGTAAGACAATGCAAATGAGCTATGTTTTATGTCAAAATCATGCCAAGGCCTAAAATTAGAATAGATTTACTTATCTTGCTAAATAGTTCCTAAATTATCTAATTGCTTTCAGACCACACAAATTATCATCCAAAGAATAGAAAATCATTTTACTCTAGAAATTCAGTCATCCGAACATTAATATAGCAAACTATCATAGTAGCATGTCATAGCAAAATAACATAATAGTGAGCCAAAAGAAAGCTTCTGAATAAGTTCTTGCAAACCAACCATGTTTTCAAATCGAGTTTTTCTTCCCCGCCAAACTTGAGAAAAACTGTGCCCTCACAGTTTTGCAGAGTTCATCAAAACACACCGGTGTAGCATATTTCCACAGGTTGCTGAGGTGGCTTCTGTGGTTATTTGGACTGTGATGTAATGACTTTTCCGTTAGCTTTGGAAGGGGAAGGTGCCTCACTGCTTTCCTTGACTTCTTTCTTCTTTTTCTGCTAGCTTTGGCTTTGCTATCTTTTTGAGGTTGCGGTGGAGTTATCATGGGGTCCTTTGGAAGTCCTACAAAAAAGAGTAAGGTAAATCGGGAAGTCAGGATATCGATGTTGTTGCTTTTGCACTTCTTAATCATCAATTGATTCCATTGGTGTTGATCTTGTGTGAATGATAGTAACTTCTCCTATGTTTCTCAGATCTTTACTTCAGCAAGTGTCTTCACAGACTGGTGTAGTATTTCTGCAACACTTCTGTTTCCTCCAAACTGGTGTAGTTCATCAAAGTGTCTTTGCAGATATAACCATTCCAGACTTCACCCTTTCTTCAACTTTTCCAATTTTGAATCCAACGGTTGTACATATATTCATGATAAGAGCAGGAAACCACAGTGCCTTTCACGGCTTGACTGCCTCAAGCATCTAATTGTAAATGAGTAGACCAACATCTACCTTCATCTTCATTATCATGGCATAGAGAAGGATAGCCCTATTCAGGGTGACATGTGATGTGTGTGTAGTGAGGATCAGCTTGAAGCAGATTAATCTAAATAGTGACATCCATTTTGGTTGTAATGTCCCTGCATGAAAGTTTAAGTTCTAGTTGTTTTTTCTTGTTATCCAGATTACATCCTTGCCTTCTGACACTGTAATTACTCCAGTTGATTAGTCTCTACCCGCTCGTCCATTAGTCTTATGTACTCATCTTCAACATTGTCTGGGCTGCGGAGTAATTTGTTGGGAACTGAACTGCTAATATGCACCCACTGTCCTCGAACAAATGCTTTATCATTAACCATCCCCTGCAAATTGGCATGGAATTCATTCATTATTGGTAACACTGCCTTGCCAGGCTTAGCACAAATTTGTTCCCTGCCTAAGCTTTCAATGATTGTCCGTGTGTGACATCTGCATCTCGTCCTCCCAAATGTAGGACTCTTTCTTTTATCACTTGCTTCTTCTGCATGAACTTTGAGAAAGATGCCTTGGCATCGGCAGAGAAGAAGGGATAGTGTGCTGTAGTGGTGGGCAGTTGCTTTGGCTTTGTGTTTTTGGCCAAGGCTTTCTTTCTTGGGGTATCATTGGTGACCGTCCTTGGTTCTTCTCTGTCATCTCTTTCTCTTTTTTTTTCCCTCGATTTTCTTTTGACTTCTTTTTGGATTTTCCCTTGGTAGGAGCAGGTGTACTCTTCTACTTGTTTCTTCCATGTCCTGGTCTCTCTTTGGCTAACTCCATCCAGCTATTTGACCTCTATTTTCCTTCTTTTATTTAGTGCAACATCATGGCTTGAGGTGTCTGGCTAATTAGCTTTTGTTTTCCTCTTCCTGGGTACTGTTGCTTGAACTGGTGCTTCTTGCCCTTGCAGTGCTGTCTCTATCTCTTCTTGTTCTCTTTCTTCCTCCCTAGCTTCCTTTTGAGGTGTCTTTTTCTTCTTTGGATTTGTCTCCATTGCTTGGTCTAATCAAGGTAAACTATGTTTAGGCAGAGGCTCTTGGCTGGCAATAGTTGTGGCAGATTGTGTGGATTTCCTTGGCATCATTTTCCTCTTCTCTTGTGATGTTGGTGCTGTCATCTTGCCAAGAGGAATGCGCTCCTCTTCATCTGATTCATTAACCTCCTTGGGTTGATTCTTTTTCACTTGTTTATTCTTCTCTACTACCACTATTTCGTCCCCTGCTGGCTGCTTTTCTTTTACATCTCTTACTGCTACTACCTTCTCTGCATCAATCTTTTGGTCTTCATGAAGAATGCAGTAATGACATGCTGGTTAACTTAATGGCAGGCTGGTTAAATGCTCTCTCTTTTGGTAGTGGAGGTAGTGGTGAACCTTTTCGATCTTCTTCATCTGAAGCTGTTAACTGGTAAGCAACCTTCTAGCTCTGCTGCTCATTTCTTGATGCGGTCATTTTTTGTGGTGTTGCATGTTCCTTTTGCCTTGAGGTTTCCTTGGTCTACTTTTGCTTTTATGTTTTGGTTTAAGGTGTCCACTGTTCTTCAGTTGTTGGGGATTCTACAGGGATCGAACTGTTGGGTTGCTCACTGTGCGCCGCTTTGGATTCGGTAGCAAGTTGGTCCTTTGCACCATCCTGTTCAAGTTCGTTTAATATAAAAAAACTTGGAACTTTGAAATTTCAGATGATTCATGCACAAATTACATCCAAGAACTAAAAAAGAATTCGCAGACTAACCGAAATCCATAAACTGTCTAGGCACTTGTAAATGCATACGTTGTGTATAGAAAAAAGTTCAACGTGAGCATTGCATATCAAAAGCTTCCTGCCATGGCTTGTTAAAAAGAAAAACAGAAAAAGATTTCACAGGATGGACACAGTGACAAAGAAGCTGGGGATGGAGAGAAGGGCTCGGAGCAAGACAAAGAAGAAGCTGCTCCTGTCTGGCATCCGACACAAGACTCTTAGCTGTTTTTTATTTTGGAAATTTGAGAATCAATATACTAGCTTGAATTACTTCTGATACATCACAACCATTGTGAAACTGACTCCGGAAAGAGTGTGTGGGAAAGGGACTCTAATGTGGTTGCCTACCCCCTTGTTAATTTGGTCTGGAAGAAGATAGAAAAATAGTTCTGAAGCCTTGCTTGGAATGCTCTGTTGCCGATGTATCCTACAAACTTGTACTGATTGGAATATCTAAATTTTCCACTTGAATGTAGTACATTAGTAGCGATTGTTTTAATATCTTGTGCGACGCATCTTTAGCGGGGTAACATTTGTTAGTGTTTTATACGGAAGATCTAACTTTATTGGAAGCAACTTGATAATTTAGATTCACATTTATACAATTTTAGCCATACAAAGTCGGCAAGCAAACTTTATGCCCGAATATATATAACCAGTGGAACACATTATTGCGACAGAACATCTAGTCATCAATCATGGTGGCTGCCATGAAAAATTAAGACAGACAATTAAAAAAATCATCTATATTCCCTTATTTAGACTTAAATAGTCCCACTTGTATGTTGATTTTTAAATCAGAAAAATCTAAATCCCTAGGGCAGATGTAATTACAACAAAATCAGAAATCGAACACTTGTACGAGTTCTCAGCAGTCGCACAATATGGTAATAACAAAAAGAAAGTGAGAGATTTCTTACCTTTTCATCAAATTACAATGAATCCAGGTTGAGATAAGAAATTGACGAACGGAAGGGCTGCAGAGCAGGGTAAGAAAATGTCACCTCAAAAAGATTGCCTCTTTGTTTGACACCTTTACCTTTTAATTGCTTGGTTCGGTTCGGTCTCTTATTTCTTTTGTTGACTCAGCTTGGGTTGAACCGATTCTTCCACTACTTTTTCATGGAATAACGAATTGGGTTAGTTATTATTTGCTAATTATTTAATCTTTTTCGCAAGGGTTGCCTCCAATTAGGCATTTGTTTATAGTTTTTGCTGGACTCAACCACTCTTTTGCATTGAAGATAACATGATGTATGAAGTTAACGGAGTTGTGTCTCCACCGTGGTAACGTTTGAGTCTCTAGCCATTGACTTTGAATTGAGCCTCGATTTTTTCTTCCTTACGTGACAATAAAGGATCATACTATCTAGACTTGAGCTTTGCAGGAAATAGCCTTAGTCTATATTTATAGAGTAACACTTGTTATTGTGGCTCAAAATTTCTTTCCAAGATATGCTTGTAATGCCAAGATGTGCTCGTCAAAGTAGGGCCTACACTTGTCCAAGTCCGTAGGACTCTTTTATTCTCTTCTTTATTTGACTCCTTATTTATAGAGTTAATTATGTTTTAGATATAGGATGACATCGATGGTATTTTATCAGATTCATTTGATGTTCAAGTCATTTAGCCATGAGTTTTGCAAATTTGATAAAGCTTCAAAAACTAAGCTCCAGAAACTTATTATATAATTCCCAAATTAATTGTTATTTTATTTTATAATTATCATTTTTATAGAACGCATAAATTTTGGGGCAAGAGTTAACGATCGTCTATCAGGTATATAAGTCTCAATGTTTCAAAATATGACAAAGACTAAACTCATGTATGAAAAATATATTTAATTATAATTGTATGTGCAAAGGAACGTTGATAGAAGGAGCTTGTAGTACATGCCGTACGAAAAACCCACTCGAAGACTAGGTATTAAGCTATGATTGCTCTAATATTCGACGATGACGCGGTGTTTAATTCTTTATTGTGAGAGGTATGGAATAGGTATTCCCAACCCATTATTCATATTATCACAACTCATGGGCATGAAATAATTAAGTTACTTAATCTAATTTTTAAAATTAAATATAATAACTAGATCATGTTAAAATATCTTTGAAGATTTCAACTTCTTAATTGTATTTTGAGTGTTACATTCGTATGGATCGGAATAATTATAATATTTAAAAGTCACGGGGTGGTATTGCCTCTCTCTAGCTTGGAGCATTCGTCCAAAAGTTTAAAATATGTTATATGTAGTATAATTCATGACACATTATATAAAAACTCATTAGAGTGTCGATCTTAAATATCCCAGTGTTGATTGTGACGTGTTACAGTTCTCTTACTTGTTCCTTTTTTTTTTTTTTTTTTTTTTTGCCTTCGCGCTTCTCTTCCCTTCCAATTCGCCAGCGCTTCTTTCTTCTGGTATTCCTTCGTCTTCCAATGGAGTTGTCTCGCAAGTGCTCAACCTCCACAACTTCCATCTTTCGTCCCTGAAGCGGGGTTGCCAACTCTACCTCAGACCCATCAACTTGTATACCGCTGATGTGCCAGCCTTGCAAGATAGCCTTTCCGTACCCGAGTCTTCATTCACCTCTGGAGTTTGGAGGCGGCAGGGGCTGAGAAGACTATTAGTGATGTTGCAACGGCACTGGCACATGCGGGACCGTAGGCGGGCTCTTCGTGGAATCGAAGGAGCCGGATGGTGTGGGACACTCCAGCGTAAATGTTCTGGATGACGGGAGATAGGCGTGCTCTCACCATTCCCTCCCAGGAAGGTTGTTCAGACGCGGCCGAGGTCGCTTCGTTTGAGAGGCCTTGAGCTGGAGGTGGTTGAACAAAACCCTGGTTTTTCCATTTGGTTGCAGGAAATTTTCCCGTGATTGTGGTTGAACAAGTCATGAACAAGCTAATTGAATTGGATTTAGCAGTGGAATTAACTTATTTTCGTATTGATATTGTTGATGGGAACTTTGTCCCCTTGAGTTAGTTTACTTGACTTAATATCTATTGTGAAAAGAAAATTTCCCATGTAAATAATTTTTTTTTTTTTTTGTCAATTCAGATTTTCGATTTTATTTTATTTCTGCTATTTTAGAGCTCGTGGTGGACTAGTGGCGGTAAGTTCAGATTCTGTATATATGTTGTCTTTTTTAGCTGAAATCAAGGACATTAAGAACTGAATATTTTTAATAATAACATGGAGACACTCAAACGGGCAGTTACAGAAATTGAATTACGTCAAATACAATTGCAATTGGTGGTGAGTATTATAGGCAGCGTGCTCATCTAATTTTGGGGTCGAATCAATATCCAGCCGATTTATTTTAATTTTAACCGATTTAAATCCAATTAAAAAGAATGGGTTTTTTATGGTAAATGACTAAAATACATTAGGTATAATATTTATAAAATTATTTAAACATGAACAAAATTAGAATTTTGATTTTAAAAACTTAAAATTACCTGTCTCCCCATTCTATTGCCACGCTTCCTTGCCTACGATCTCAGCTCCAATTGACTATTCTAGCAGAATAATCGGGGGTAAGGGTCAACACTATTTCAATGAGCTTATCCCAATGATGGTGACGATAAGGGCACCAGTGGCGGCGATGACTGCCGACGGTGGCCTCAAGTTTGGTCGTGGCGGTGGGTAACTTTGATAGGGCCCACGACTGGGCTCGGCGGTGATACTAGGCAGAGGGGAAATGTAGAGAAGGTCAAGGGGTGGTCGTCGGCCTGACAGCGACGGCAACACGACCGGGACAGCAACGGAATCAAGCCCGGAACGTCACGCGTTCGTGGGGCGATTTCAGTGGTGTGGCGACCAAATGGTGGCCGGAGAGTGTCGGGCCGGCACGGTGACAAGCATAAAAGGGCTTAGTGGTAAACTCGTAAATAAAACTTGACTCGACTCCGTCTCGAGTCAAGAATAATAATTAATGCATAATAAATCATAAAAAATCTAAAAAATCGGGAAAAATCCCATATAAAAAAACAAGCACCATGACATCCAAATTCATTTGATTTGTTATATATCAGGTGTGAGTGTTTTGTATATGATCGATTTAAACCGATTCGGGTCGATTCAACTCAACCGATTCCTATTTGATTTAGACTAATTCTAATTCCGATTCCGACTCCCTCAAAAACTGATTCTTATTCCGATTCTTATTTATGTAACCATGCTATACAGGAAAAGCCAAAAATCGAATCTAAAACAAACCAAATAATCAATTGGATCGGTTCTAAAATAATTAGCAATGGTTTTTAATAGTGGAAAACATAGTTTCCTATATTTATTGAATTTTGACTCAAAACCAAAAAATTCAGTTCAAACAAAAATAATAATATAGATTTTAGTTAATTAATTATTATTTACTAACATTATTATTATGATATATTTTGAAATGTTTAATGTGGCATGTATGTTCAGAATAATTTTTACTAACTAAAGTGTAATTTTTATTAGATAAATAAAAAGTCATGATTAAATAACTTAAGATAAAATTTGATAATTGAATTATTGAACTAAATCAGATATAAATAAGGGTCTATTTAGTTGTCCTAAAATCATATAAAAAACTGTTAATCTAAAGATAAAAAATTTCCTTACATTTGGTTGTCCATAAATTTAGCCAAAAAAATTTTTATTTTTGAAAGTTTATATAAAAGTTTTACGGAGTTACTTTTCTTCTGAAAAAAAAATTTGAGAAACTTTTGGGAGAGCATTAAAAAGAAATATTTCATTTTATATTACTTTCTTATTATTAAAATATATAAAAAAATCTTTTAAAATTTATGTCATTTCATTTTATTGCATTCAATTTCCTATAAAATTAATTTTTTTATTATACTATAAAATTTCATGCTAACCAAATGGGGATCCTAAGATGTATGTATACATAAAAATTCCCCTCTTCTACTTGTGTTTTTTATAAGAAAAAGTGGAACTACTTGGTGTAATTCTCACTTGCATCTTAAAACAAATTAATATGAAAATAGATACGTATTAGTGAAATATTAATGTTCTTAGCATAAAATAGCAAAATTTTATGGTTTTTTTCTTTTATTTCATGGGAACCAAACGTAGCTTAAACATCTATTTGGTAAATTCAATCGATTGATTCGGACATAGCCCTTAATTGGAATATTAGGACATGTGCTTAATCTCGCGTAAGATTTATGTCGTTCAGCACGTGATAAATTAATTCATAATTTCAGGACCTCTATTATGGCTTAATAGTCTAAACAAACGCCATAAGTACTATCTAGGAAGCAGGATCCGCAAATCCTATTAGAGACTCACAGCCAATTAGAGTATTCTAGGAAGTCTATCGCTTTAACTACATAGTGTACAGTGGATCAGAATAGTGAAATAGACAAAACGATAAGGGCAAATAGTCAACAATCAATCATCATCAATCAATCGGTCAATTAAATAAAACGCAAAAAATAGATTAAAAGATCAATCGAGTGAAACCAAAACTAGTCAATTGAACATGGTGAATCGATCGATCATGGTGAATCGATCGATCAAACATGTTGAAACAATCGGTATAAATTCATCAAATATGATGAAATAATCGGTCATCATAGTGCTTAAATCGATAAATTGGTCAAAGCACTAAAATAGTCATCAAAGTGCTTAAATCGATTAAATGGTCAAAGCACTATAATAGTCAAACAAGTAAATAGCTAGTTGTACGCTATCAAACTGTTCAACGGGGTACATTAGCCAAAATAGAACGCGAACTGTAAAAATATTGTGAAATACAAGTTCCCTCGACATGATCCATCCATGATCCATCGCGAACAAAACCATTGGCTTGGCAGCAGCCATTACTAAAGCATCGATGAGAGAGATTTTGTATATTAGAAAAGAAAATTACGAGAGATAATCCAATTAATGACCACAAAAATGGAAACAATCCAAAATTTGACGAAATCAATCAATCATCAATGCTCTTGCTACCAATGTTAAATTATAGTGGAAGATTAGACTACATTGCAGCGGAACAGATTATTCCACGTCAGGATTCGATTTCACTACTTCATTTCACAACTACTAGAGACCATTGTGTATAATCTCCATTTTGATTCCCAATAGTAATAAATCGAAACCATCCATAATGAAAGTGAGAGAAGTAATTTATAGCCTTTCAACAACTTGGCCAACCCACCAACTAGTTGGTCTTTCGCCTCTTTGTTTTTCTCTCATCGTAGAATTACATACCTTATTTATGGGGAAACTCAATACCCTTTAGAAGAGATATAAAGCCTTTTAGGAGGAGTGTGACCACAAATTAATAGTAGTAACTCTTTCTAAAAAGAACACTTACTAGCGAGTGCCCTTTCCTGAAAGGGTAACTATTTGAATGGAGTTCATAAAGAACACCCACGAGGTTGCAATTTCCAGCAACTGTCACTTTTAAATAACAAAACCACATAATTTATCACAATATAACACAATAAATAAAAATAAAAATTTGAATCGGCCATTTTTTTTAATTATGGTAATTATTACTCAGGTTCCTAAAATACATGGTAAACTTTCTTTTCACTATACATCTAAAGTAAAGTGAGCTAATTCAAGAGGACGAAATCGAAACCATACGCAATTTGCATTCACAATCTCAATAAAAGAAGCAGTATGTTCCACCTCTAAATTGTCCAATTTGCTTGCCAATTCAAAGTTAGCCTACAAATTGTAGCTAGATGCCCAACAAATGATCATTGACCTCATACATATCAGGCGCACACTTTCGGGAAAAAATTCTCAGAGGGAGGAACAGCAGACAAAGCGAAAGAAGTAAATTTTTATCTCGCACTTACATCCAATCTTCTTTACGTTTATTTCCCTCTTCATCGGCCGTTGGTACGGCTTGGATCTGGTCATGGTCAATATGTTATCTTCCGTCTCTTTCTTTGTCAGCACAATCGAAAACCTAGGTGATTGTCAGCACAATCGAAAACCTAGGTGCCCCTCAATCCTCATATTTACTGCTTCACCTCGTTAACCTCATCAATGAAAGGCCCCTCAAATGATGAGAACTAGATTGCGTTTCAACAACTAAAGGGGAGGGGAATCGTCAAAGCACGCCTTACTCCCATCATCCCACACTATCATTGCCAGATATTTACACACCAACCTCCTCATCGTCACTCCCTAGAGAGTCTGCCTCTGCCACTATTGCCCGGTCACTGCCACATTAGTTTTTATATTATATAAATTAATTATACGTAGAATAAATAAAAATTTAAAATTTATAATAACAAAAATACCTTTGCCTTCCCTCTCCTACCGCTGCCACCCTTTCGTTCTGATGGGGCGAGGCTGGGGAGGGGAAGCAGGGCCAGCAAGGGGGGGTGGGGTTGGTAGGGATAGGTGGGGCAATGCCAACGATGGGATGGATCGGGGCCGACGAGGGAGTCTAGGCGAGGCGGGGCAATGTGGGCGGTCGGCGGTGGGATGGATTGGAGCCGACGAGGGGAGTCCTGTCGTGGCGGGGCTGACAGGGGAGAGTCCGGGCGGGCCGAGTCGACAGCAGGAGTCCGGGAGGGGACGGCGGGGGTAAAGTGATAAATAGCGAGAATGATATTTTTATAATTAAAAGCTGACTCGATTCCGATATTAGTTAAAAATAATAATTAATTAAAATAATTTTAAAAAATACCAATTTTTTTAAAAAAATATCATAATATATAATATACACAATAATATCAAAATGACATTAATATTTAATTTTTATATATTTATATTATGATCGATTTGGACCGATTTAGACCGATTTAATTAAACTGATTCCGATTCCAAATTTGACTCCCTCAAAAACCGATTATGATTCCGATTTTTACAACCATGATTTCTATCGGTGAATTGAACTAAGGTGGCAGAGACACTGAGAGGCTGCAGGGTCGTCCAAATTTATGGGTTGGAGGTAGAGCTCGCAGTCCCACTCGATAAGGGATGGGAGATTGTAGTTGTGTGGAAGGGGGAGCACTTGCGAGGACGTGCCATTGATAGTGGGAGCAGTGAATTGGAAGAGGAGATGACGATTGGAGAGGGATTGAAGATGACAATGATTAAGTGGTACAAAGACTAAAATGGAGTGAGAACGGGATGAGAAAATGTGATAAACGACATGTGCTTATGCACAAGGCCGACTACTCCATAGGTACCTTTCATTAAGAGCACTACGTAGTATTTAAAAAAATATAAATGTGCTCCTTATTGTCAACGACCTCTTAACATAAATAAAATCCCTTAATGACAATGGACTATTAACATAAATATAATCATTCATAACTTATTAATTCCAAAATCTTACAATATCCTTCATCAAATCCTCCAAAATCACTGATGTTTACATACCTTTCAGTAATTTTCAGCGATATTCGATAAGTGTAAATGTGCTCAATAATAGAAACATCATCCATCAAATTTTCTTAAATAAATAATTCCTAATTCTTCCATATAAATCCATATCAAATCCTCCATAATTAGGGTGATCATCATAATTTATTAACATTTATTTGCATTTTACTTATTTCTAATTGTTCATTTTGAAAATTGTTATTTGTTATTGTCATTAATTTATTGTTGTTTATTGGGATTTATACTACATTAAGTTTTTATAAACTAATTCTTATTAATTGATAGAAGTGACTATTTTGATTATTAAATAGATTAGTTACTATTATTTTAGCATACTTCATGAGGTTATTGTTTTGTTTATGAATGAGGGTTGTTGGACTTATTAAACAGATTAGCTACTATTATTTTAGCATACTTAATGAGGTTATTGTTTTGTTTATGAATGAGAGTTGTTGGACTTATTCAATAGATTAGCTACTATTATTTTAGCATACTTAATGAGGTTATTGTTTTGTTTATGAATGAGAGTTGTTGAATACAAACATTGTCACACACAACATGATATAGATTGCATTCACTAGGAGCTTGCCTTTGGACTTATACAACTCACTTCTAATGACTATTATTCTATCAGTTCACTTCCTTAATACCAATCAAATTGCTGCTATTTTGGGCCCTATATAAATGTGCAATTGTTTTACAAGGATGAGATCCTTTGTTGGTTTTCGAATTTTAACTCCAGAAATTTATTATATAAGCCTCATCCCTAAGCCTATTATATAAGTATGCGTTGTTTTACGGATTTCACGAATAAGAGAATGAGTGGTATGGAGATATATATGGACCGTGCTAGTACTCCTTCAATCCATGAGGTAGTGCGGGTGTATGATGGTACTACGTAATGCAGCGCATTTCCGGAATATGTGGCACTAACTTAATTGTTCCTTTTTCCATTTGAGTACAGTGGCGGGTGATATAGAAGGTGTGAGGGCGTAAGCGCTGTATGTATGTATGATTATGATTATGAGCCGTGCATGCGAGCCGGCATTTGTTTAAGTATGTTTGCTTACTGCCCGGTGTGAGGCATTTTTGAAGTTTCATATGTTTTCGTGGGTAATGGAATACCCATTTGCCAGATTGTATTAGTTATTTTTCGGACCAGTAACATTCGTTACTGACGGATTTCTTATAATATATGTAGGTCTTGGAAATCATGTATCGACTTCGGTGGAAGGACAGATAAATGC
>JAVDBV010060185.1:0-13660 GCA_032619315.1 Piper longum
CGGATACGCGACATTAGTTAATTCCAGTTCAAACGTCGGTTGAGGATGGCCGACCATTTGGGTTGGGCAGTACCTATGCATTCAAAGGGGTGGGCCCGGCATTATGGGCGAGGTTGCACTCCCCGTAATTTCACATAATTACATTTGTGTGGCCATGAATGTGTTTTTCCCACCACCAGAACTTATATGTAGGGGTATAAATAAATCAAGCTTGTTTATGAGTTTTTTGCATTTAGTTTAGTTCGGTTTTGCTCACACTTATTAATTTTATGTTCGAAAAAATATTTTACTCGAAATAGATAAACTCATTAAATAATAAACAAAGCTTGAGCTAAAGAATTTTCGGTTAAGCTCAGCTCAAAACTTGAATTCGATATGTTTAAATTCAAAAAAATATTCGACTCGACTTGGCTCGTAAATATTAATGAAGTCACATTGAATTTATATAATATTGAAAAGAAAATTTTGATTCTATATAAACAAACCAAACACAAATATTCGCTTGATTCGAGCTCGATTTAAACTCGACTTGAGCTCGGCTCGAAACACAATGAACCAAACACGAGTCAAACTCAAATACCATAAATTTTAAATAAGCTCGACTCGGCTCGTTTATATAAAAGCTCGACTCGTTTATATTAAAGTTCGGTTTAGCTCATTTTATATCAAGTCAAATTTAAGCACATCCCTGCTCAGCTTAGCTTTGCTCGTTTACACCCTTACTTAGCGTGCATCTATCTACCACTTGCCTTGAAAACTATTCAAAGCACAGCAATAGAAAAAAAAATTTATTTATACCCTGATGTATATTGCTAGTTACTATCTGATGTGTATCTGGTTAATTATGTTGACCAGCAAGAGCTCGCTGGCCCATCTCGTTCAAACCAAGGGAGGAGACGGCAGACAAACCCCACACATCAACAAATTGCGGTTCAAGCAAATAAAAAATAATAATTTACTGGAAGGATTTGCGGAAGGATGTGTCATGAGTCATGACTCAATCGATCACTAGAAAATTTTAAATTAAAATATCTATTTATTCTTAAAATTATAATACTGCCACATTAAAAGGATGACTTGTTCAAAGTTGATTTGGTATAACAGCCATATTAGCTGTAATGCCTTACGTAATAAATAAATGAGCACTTTTTAAACTTAAAGTTAATATCCAAGTTTTCAAATAATTTTTTTTAAAAAAAAATCAAGTTCCCACAGTAATTAGGCTCTACCATATAAGGCAATGTATAAAGATTTGTCTTTATCATCCTTGATCAGTAGGCTCCCCATGCCGGCCATGTTACCATCTTCCCAGCAAAGGTGGTTGATCAGTAGAAGAAACAATTAACTAAAATACATGTGAAGATCATCAGTGAAACATCTTTTAAATGCATTTATACATGCAACATAAAGATGCACTGTGATTAAGAGTAAGAGTGGATAAATTCCCTTGCATGTTTGTTAATAATGACTACTGCAGCTTGCTACTTATTTGTGAACGGGACAAAAAGTGCTGATATTATATACTGCTGTGCTGTCTCATTTGCGAATCTTTTATTTTAGTTCTGTCCTTACGTGTTCTTTTTTTTTCTAAAAAAATGTCAAGCTATGGGATTTAATACAAGACAAGAAATAAAAAGTGGCCTTCCAGAACAAGTCACGAGAATTGTGCTTTTTCTTCCCAAATCAATCCCGCTTTGAGCTGGACTTGTTAATGACAAACTTAATATTAATAATTTCTATGAAAATAATAATCATAATAGTAATGAACTTTGAAAAAAATGAGTTTAAGCTTTTTTTTTTTGCAAGAATAAAGAAATGAGAATATATGGCGAAACCAAGATGCAAAAAGATATTTACGAAAACAGGGAGATGTGATATGTTATCCACAATGGAGGGTCCAAATCAGCTATTTTGTAGTAAATCCCTATAAAAAAAATATTTTTTATAGGGAAACGAAGTGCCATTACTGTGCAGAGACGACACATTAGTTTCTGGGCAGTGTCAATGATCGACCGGGATCCGGATGCCCAAATTATAGTTACAGACCATAGGTTTCTTAACAGCTACAACTAGAGTAAAGTTTCCCAAAAGTATGGGGGATGAGTCTTCCTATAACAGCAGTAACCACAGAGATCTTCAGTCCATCAGCAGGAGCATGTTGTTGCGTCCAAAATTGGTGATAGTAGTGAGAGCCTGGCACATGGTTGTTAGTTAGGCAAACTGGGCGAGCCATAAGAGATAATGCCATCATTCTTACTCCACATTAGGTAAGCCCAGGAGGATTCCCCTGAGTGGGAGAAGAAGGCTCGGCGAGTGAGAATGACAACGTGGAGGAAGGCTGGTTGAGGTGAACAGGGAATTGAATTCATTACTTGGGAATGGCAGATGCTAGTATATAAGAAGAAAAAAAGAATGGAAAAAGGAGAAATTAGTTTCTTCTGCTAGGAAACATATAAATAGTTGGTTGTATTCATTTGATATCTATCGAAAAACATATCATGTACTTGAATTTTTTGAAGTACAAAACCTTCCGATAGTTTCTGATTTCTTGCTCCTTTTTCAGATTCCTCCGAGCGTCTTCTTTTCTTGTTAGGTTTTCTTACAGCAAAACGGCTTCGAATATCGTCTACCGGCGTCGGAGTAGAGGGCGAGGCAAGGGAATTCTGATGGCTCCCAATGTTGATCCTAACAGACCATGTCATGGCTATGGGGGTGGAAAAGCAGTGCATAATTGAAGTGGTTGTAGCTGATTCAGGGGGTGGCTTAGGGGGGTTTGATTGGGCGAAAATGGAGTTGACGAGCTGCGCATGTGAAGGTAGTTATTGCCTTTCCAATGGGGCACTGCTCCTGACATTCTAAACTGTGGTCTAACAGAGTAATGGGGGTTCACGGTCTGAGTAGAGATGGTTGGCTAAGATTGGGGAGGATCATAATGTAGGAGTGAGGAGGTGAGAACGAACGCACAGAAAGTGAAGGAGCAAGCTTCTGGACAAAGAACAACATAGGAGCGTATAGAGGTAGGACTCAAGAAGCTGGCAAATACGACAGAGCCCGCTGCAACAAAAAGTAGTTGGCAAGCAACGCGAGGGCAAAAATATTTTCTTCTCCTTTTCATAACATTCGCTGCGATCTTTTTATGTTGAACGAAAAAAAAAATCACAACGATCAGCCAAGTTGTTTGCTAGGATAGTGCGTTGTGGTTTGGGTGCTTTGGTAGCTCTTCGCAAGCCAATGACTTTTGTTGTACCGAACATAAGAAAATATAGTAAGTCATAGATTACTTTACCAATCTAGTCGAATTTTGGCCAAATTTAACTGCGTCCCGCTAAATTTAGTCAGGGGCAGTCGTATCGACATCTAGATCTGGTCATACGCGATTGAAATTGCATACTTCGGGTGCTGATTTTTTTTTCTTTTTTTTAAAAAAAAATAGGTTAGTTTGAATTGATTTAAATTTTTATTTAAACTTGTGAACGACTTATTTTATTTTAGATATAAATTCTAATTTTACAGATAAAATTTATTATTTTTTTTATTAAATTATGAGATAGATGATAATCACGTGATATTTAAACATAGAGCACAACTTCACTGATAAATTTTCATTTTTATTTCATTAAAAATAAAACAAATGATAATGACATGAGATATATTTAAACTTTGAAAGTATACTTTGATTATAATTTGTTACATTTTAATTGATTGATTTTCGAACCTTCTCGCCTCTGGCCAAATTCGAGTTTTTCTTTTTATTAATATGGGCAGATCTTATTTAGCCCCGAAATACTTATTAATTATTAAAAAATATCTTCTTTTTTTTGTTTTGTTTTGTGGTAACGCGCAAATTGCTTCTAGAGTGTGATTTTCGCAATGAGAAATATCTTCTTTGGTCATCGGTGAATGCGAGACGCTCAATGACAGTGCTCAGCTCACATTCATTTATACACGGAGAGAGAGCACCCAACGTTGGCCGACGGTTGTTATTGAGTGCGTCCCCAGGGAGCGTACGCAATAACTAGCCGCAAGAGGAGGGGATGGTGTGATAAGGAGCAGACCGACGTGGACAACCTAAAGCCAATCCTCGTCCACGTCTCCTACCCTTCGCGCGTTCAATTTTCGCGCCACATGGTTGTGGGCAGCCATGGCCATGGACCTCACCCGAGCTAACCCTCTCCAGCTCCCTCGTCTGAACCCCTCTCCTTCCACTCACCATCGGCACCGCTCCCAGAGGCAGAGGAGGCCACCCATCTTATCCGCCGTCTCCTCCGATGTCCATCTCTCTCTCCCCCGTCACCAATCCTCCTTCCTAGGTACTACATAGACTCATCCCTTTCACTGCTTCCAACAAAGCTCTTGGGTCCAATCTGCTGTGGTCGTTGGTGTGTGCAGGGAAGTCTGAAGCCGATGTGGTGGTCATTGGGAGTGGGATTGGTGGCCTATGTTGCGCGGGGCTGCTGGCTAGATACGGCCAAGACGTTCTAGTGTTGGAGAGTCATGATCTCCCCGGCGGTGCTGCTCATTCTTTTGAGATCAAAGGCTTCAAATTTGATTCCGGGCCTTCCTTGTTTTCTGGGTTTCAATCCAGAGGTCCTCAGGCTAATCCTCTCTCACAGGTCGTTGTAAGAAGGCTTATTGTTTTTTTTTTTTTCGTCAGTGTTGGGATTGGTGTGTTTAGTTTTGTTTTACAAAGGCAGGTTCTGGATGCATTGGGCGAAACTGTTCCTTGTGTTTCGTATGACTCGTGGATGGTTTACATACCCGAAGGTGAATTCCTGTCTCGCATAGGCCCAACGGAGTTTTTCAAGGTGATCTTCGTTTTCTGTAAAGTTGACCTGTGATTGTTCCTTCTTCTTCTTTTTTTATATAAACTTAACATAGTAGGATAGAGTCTACAACTTGTTGATTGATGTGATGTGATGATAAGATACAATCATGTCCATTCCAAGTGTTTGTAAATTTATTCATTCACATGAAAAAAAAAATTAGCCAGAATTATTTGAGTTGATACGTTTTATGCTTCTTAGGACCTTGAGAAGTATGCAGGCCTAAATGCTGTGCGAGAATGGAGAAAACTTCTTGTAAGTTTTTTTTCCCCCCCCTCTTTTCCCTTGTTCGTTTTTTGCTATCCATGTTATTCGTTCTACTGTTTGTGAAGGCTTTTTTGATGTGAGATATTTTTAATATTGTCAATTCAGCAATAGAATCCGTAGATATGAGAATCAAATACCCATTGCATATAACTCCTTTCAATGTCAGCAACATGACCACAAAAATCTGAGAAACAATATAATCTGTGGATATGGATATAAGATAGTTAACGCATGCCCATGGTTGGGATACTCTGTTGTTTGAATGGCCTCGCTTATGGGTCTTTCATCAAAACCTTTAATATTTCTTAGACATCTCTGTTTCATTTTCACATATACTCCTTGTTGATGTCATCCAACTGTCTAAAGGATGCAGTTCTCCCTATGGCTGCTGCCGCAACAGCCCTCCCACCTCTGGCTATTCGAAGTGATTTGGGTGTTCTCTCAACAGCTGCAGCTAGATATGCACCTTCATTGTTGAAATCCTTCTTAGAAATGGGCCCTCAAGGAGCTCTTGGAGCTATTAAACTTCTTAGACCTTTCTCGGAGATACTTGATTCTTTGGAACTGAAAGATCCTTTTATCCGTAACTGGGTGGATCTTCTTTGCTTTCTACTTGCAGGGGTCAAATCCAATGGTACACTTTCTGCAGAGATGGTAAATATTATTAGCTGCTTCTCTAATTCAAGCTTTGAAATTTTTTGGAACATAAAACATGCAATTCCCAGCTTAAGCTTGCTTCAATTTCACAAATTTGATTCATTTATTCAATTATTCAATCCATTTATTCTTGTGAAGAGGCTGTTAGTACAAAAATCAATGAACCTCAAGCGATTTGTTTTTATTACCAGGTTTACATGTTTGCAGAATGGTATAAACCTGGTTGCTCCCTTGAATATCCTCTTGATGGTAGCGGTGGAGTTGTCAGTGCTCTCATACGAGGACTTGAGAAATTTGGTGGGAGAATCATGTTGCAAAGTCATGTCACTGATATTGTTGTTGAAAATGGCCAAGCTACTGGAGTTAAATTAAGAAGTGGTCAAGTAATCTAGCACGTACAAGTGTTTCCATTCTTATTGAACTATATTTTCATATCATAAATTTAGGTTCTTAGGTCGATGGAATACATTTGGAAGTTGCAACAGCATGCAATTACGAACTATACATTAGAACAAGTCTCAGATGAAGATAATTTTATTTCCAATGTGATTTTTGTTTTTAGACATTAAGATAAATTAAACATAATTTTGTAAAGATCACCACTCTTAACTAGTGGATATGAAATTCTGCTTTCCATATTTGTGCCTTGACGGTTAAAAAACTCAAAATCAACTCTTAGGGATTAGATTTTTGGAATATTTCATTCTTTTGTATTTGTTGTGTGCTGTTTTACAGTTTATACGAGCAAAAAAGGCTGTTGTTAGCAATGCATCTATGTGGGATACGTTAAAGTTGTTACCTTCTGAAGCCATTCCAAAGGCTTATCAAGATAGAGTTGAACAGACCCTGCAGTGTGAATCCTTTATGCACCTGCACTTGGGTTTTGACAAGCAGGTTAGTGAACGTCCAAGTAAATAAGTTTCATTCCACATTTGAAAATACCAGTACTGCAGCATAATGTTATTTTTCTTCATATATATTTTTCAGTATGGAATACAAACATGAATATATCCACATGTTTCTTTATTTGCTTTAAGGTATGGTATGTTTTTGATCCCTTGAATGAATTCAATTTACTAGTGCAGAATATCCGTGAAGATCTGGGAATTCATCACATAATTGTAAATGATTGGAGCCGAGGAGTTGATGCGGATCAGAATGTTGTTTTAATATCTATTCCAAGTGTTCATAGTGAAGATTTAGCCCCTCCTGGTAAGCATGTCTTGCATGCCTACACACCAGGAACAGAACCTTTTGGATTATGGGAAGGGCTTGATCGTAGGAGCTCTGAATATAAAAAACTGAAAGCAGAACGCTCAGAGGTACCATGAACTTCAACGTATTTCTATCTTCTTCTTGTTTGTGGGTGCTGGGCTACCTCATGTACTTCCTTCCAAGAAACTACACAAATTCATGAAAATAATCAAGTAATTAATATTAAATTGCCACAAACTGTAACAGAGAACTATGCATTACAAGTAAATATAAAATTGAAAGGAAAGATTTATTCTTATAGCTTCCTTGGTTGCATTTGTAAAAAAAGACATTTCACAGTGAATTGCAAGCCAGATCTTTACTTGCCTACATGTTGGTGGCTTATCATTGCAAAACACAGCTCGTATTATGGCATGTGTTGTGTCAATAAACAGGTAATGTGGAAAGCTGTAGAGCGAGCAGTAGGCCCTGGATTCGATCGCGAGAAATGTGAGGTTAAATTGGTGGGAACACCATTAACACACCAGAGGTTTTTGCGAAGAAATCGTGGGACATATGGACCAGCAATTCAAGCAGGAGAGAACACTTTTCCAGGCCACTCAACGCCGATTCCCAAGCTGTTCTGTTGTGGAGATTCAACATTTCCTGGTATTGGTGTGCCTGCAGTGGCTGCTAGTGGTGCAATTGTTGCCAATTCCCTGGTCTCAGTGTCACAGCATTCTGAGCTTCTTGATGCCGTTGGGATTTGATGTTATTAATCTTTTATACTGGTGATTTTGATTGGACACATACTGAGGTAAGAGAAATCAAAGAGGTGAAACTGTAAATGTAAGATTGTTACTTTGTGAGAAACACGTGTGCTTTTTTTACTTGTGGCATAGGAAATACATGAAGAAAATGATAAATATATAGATTTCGTCGGCAATGAGTGAGCCATGCTTACCTCATCTGTGGCTCAAACGACCCTAGTAAAATTCAAAAAAGTAATTATACAGTAACATTTAATTTTTCTTGGAATCAAACCATAAAATTCAAACATAGTCATGTCACATTTATACATAGGTTGCAAAGTTTTGGATCGTTACAAGTTTTTGGCTCGAGTTGAGTTGGGCTCTCCTAAGCTCTATTTGTATGACGAGAGTTTTTCAAAAGTACTTTGAGCTCTTTTTTTTTTTTTTTGATTGAACTAAATGATCAACGAGAATGAGCCGAGCTTTAGAAATTTACCGAGCTTAAATTAGGTGCATTTATTTTTTAAATCGAATTGATTTTATTCATGTTTGATGTAATTTAATTATTTAACGTAGAACCTAAAATTAAATTAAATATGCATTAAGCTCAACTGATTACCACCGGGTATGTATATAAACTGAAGCGCGTTTTTAGTTAGGGTAGAGGAAATATGCGAGAGGGGGCCCCACCGATCTCTCCGTCCTCTCTCAGTACCCAGCTTCTCCTCCACCTGCTCCCGCCCCCTCCAACCCCCGAACTCATTTCCATCCACCTTGGCATCCTCTAATGGCGCCTTGTTCATGTTCCTGTGACCTCGGCCCATCCTCCACCTTCGTCTCCGGCGACGCACCCGCTCCCTCTTCTTCGGCCGGGGAATCAATGCCGGCCTCCCCCGCTCGGCCTCCCTCAGGGCGAGGAAGCCCGGCCGGAGGAGCGCCGGCCCTGGCCCGGTCCGGGTCTTGAGCGAGAAGGAGATCGGCATCGACCTCGGCACCACCAACTCCGCGGTGGAGGCCACGGAGTGCGGCAAGCCGACCGTCGTCACCAACGCCGAGGGCCAGTGGACGACGCCGTCCGTGGTGGCGTGTCCCAAGAGCGGCGACCGGCTCGTCGGCCAGATTGCGAAGCCGCAGGCGGTGGTCAACCCGGAGAACACCTTCTTCTCGGTGAAGCGGTTTATCGGGAGGAAGATGCCGGAGGTGGATGCGGAGTCGAAGCAGGTGTCGTACAGGGTGGTTAGGGATGGCAATGGCAATGTCAAGCTCGAGTGCCCGCCATCGGGAAGCAGTTTGCTGCCGATGAGATTTCTGCTCAGGTTTGTTTGAATATTTTTTCCTTTTTATTTTTATTTGACTTGATTAGTGTGGTAATTGCTTGGATGATGAGATGATCTTTGGAATTATCAACAATAGTGTGGATCATTTTGGTTTCGTTGGTCCACTGTGGATATAATTTTTTTTTCGATTCATTGTTAAAATTGGTCTGATTATTGTGTTCATATGCTTCTGAGCCATCTATGTGGGATTATTGTTTTCTTTTATATGTATATATATCAAGTTCATGAGGCTGATTAAGACGTTGAATTGATGATTAAGCAGCGTGATCATTATGAAACTTTAAGCTTATGGCTATATGGGTGGCTCTCTATTGGAATCTGACGACTAAAACGAAAAATATGTCTGGCCGAAGACCCTGGGCAATTGATCTGATTTCATTTGTGTGTAATTAATTTTAACGGAATCACATGGCTGGTTGAAGTAAATTGATATTTATTTGCCAGTGACATTAGTTTTAACTTAATGATAATGGTAATGGGAGGCAACTTTTTAATCACGGTTTATGATGAAT
Organism: Piper longum; assembly: GCA_032619315.1. NCBI lineage: Eukaryota > Viridiplantae > Streptophyta > Magnoliopsida > Piperales > Piperaceae > Piper > Piper longum. The sequence continues at coordinate 9,543 of JAVDBV010060185.1, forward strand.
ATATAGATGCATCCCTAGAAAGGACCTTCCCGTAACCCTGGAAAGGATCTTCTTTCAAGTTCTGCGAAAGCTGGTGGATGATGCCTCAAAGTTTTTGAACGACAAGGTGACAAAAGCAGTGATTACTGTTCCTGCATATTTCAACGACACTCAGAGGACAGCTACGAAGGATGCTGGTCGAATTGCTGGTTTGGAAGTCCTCAGAATAATCAATGAACCTACTGCTTCTTCCTTAGTTTATGGCTTTGAGAAGAAAAACAATGAAACTCTACTCGTGTTTGACCTGGGAGGTGGTACTTTTGATGTTTCAGGTAAAGCACTTCTTAGTTTTGTTCTTAATTTGGGTGTATTTTTTAAATGTTAATTAAAAATGGAATATTTTAATTATTTTGGTTTCGATCATGGCGTGCATAAGTGGATTGATTTTGGCGGAGTAATGGTGAATTTCAGCCTTATATCTCATTGCTAAGTCCTAGTTTGTAATTTTTTGGGGATAGTAGAAGTCACAAGTGTGGTGATTTTTAAAGACAATGTTGGTACTCAAACACTGAAATTGCTGTTATTAATTAATGGAATATTTATCTATCTTGAGTCTGTTCTACAACTACCTTAAAAGCTTTTTCCATTTTATCTAAATTCAGTACCAAATTACCATGGCCATGCTTGAAATTATTGGTCTAAGTTTATTTGAAGGTTGCTAAGTTACATGCAGTAATCTGCAAGAGTAAATTCTTCATGCATGTATTGGGAAGATTAATGCACATGTGGACACATCTCGATGTTCACAAATCTGACAATTTTTGAAGGAGTGGTCTTTACTTGCTGTGTTGCTAGATGAAGTATTTCATGGGTTCTATTTCATTATAAACTTAGATAAGGCAGTAAAAACATTTTTATGTTGGTGAAGGGTCTGTTGGCTACGTATTATGTGCTGGAGTTGTTAGTTATTTTGCTCTTGTTGCCAACGTGTGTTCTTTGCTATTTGTCTTATTATTCTGACATTGCTTCCGTTGTGATTGCAGTCCTTGAAGTTGGTGATGGAGTCTTTGAAGTGCTTTCTACACCCGGTGATACTCATCTTGGTGGTGATGATTATTTTAACAAGGTTAATCAACATTTGATGAAGGATAGTGATTAAGATGTTATAGCTCTTCAAATTTATTTATTTAATTATATTTTGATCATTTGTTGCAGAGAATTGTGGATTGGCTTGCATCCAACTTTAAAAGAGACGAAGGCATTGATCTTTTGAAAGACAAACAAGCTCTTCAGCGTCTTACAGAAGGAAGCTGCTGAAAAAAGCTATCGACCTTGACGCAGACAAATATAAGGTTAGTGTGTGTTAAAAATACAATTTCTTCTTACATCTGACAACCCGACATCCTTCCCTATTACTTGGGCTGTATATATTGAAACTACTTGTTAACTTTCTATCAGCTTGCCATTCATCACGGCCACTGCTGACGGACCAAAGCACATTGAAAGCACACTCACGAGAGCTAAGTTTGAAGAGTTATCTTCTGATCTGCTTGATAGGTAGGATATTATATTCTTAAAGCTTTCTGATTCTTTGCTCTATTTCCCTTGTTGCTTACTTTTCCCAAGCTATAGGCTGTGACAATTCTTTGGCATTCTCAGTTTAAAAACTCCTGTGGATAATACTCTTAGGGATGCAAAGCTCTCTTTCAGTGATCTGGACGAGGTGATCCTTGTGGGTGGATCTACTAGAATTCCAGCTGTCAAGAATTAGTGAAGAAGATGACAGGAAAGGACCCTAATGCTACTGCCAATCCTGATGAACTTGTTGCTCTTGGTGCTGCAGTTCAGGTCTTGAACAATAGCATGTCTAGTCAAGTTATTTGAAGAAAATTTTTTATACTTGTTTCGATGTATAATGAGCTATAAGATGAATGTCAGGATATTGGCTTCCATCTTCTAATTTAATCATGCCCATCAATATAGTAATAGGATTGTGAATGCTGCAATAATAGGGATAGGATATGTTTATCCACGTTCATCGTCTCCCTGGTGTTTTATCGAGTTTCAGGCAGGTGTTTTGGCGGGAGATGTGAGTGACATTGTTCTCTTGGATGTCACACCGCTCTCTCTTGGATTAGAGACCTTGGGAGGAGTCATGACTAATATTATCCCAAGGAACACTCTTTACCGACATCCAAATCTGAGACATGGTCAGACGAACGTTGAAATTAATGTTCTGCAAGGAGCGCGAGAATTTGTTAGGGATAATAAGTCTTTCGGAAGTTTCCAACTTGATGGAATACCACCTGCACCACGTGGTATTCCTCAAATTGGGGTCGGGTTTGATATTGACGCCAATGGTATTCTTTCTGTCACTGCCGTCGACAAGGGCACAGGGAAAAAGCACGGGTGCTAGTACCTTACCCAGCGATGAGGTATGCATCCAACTGCAGTTATATCTTCCTGTTGTGACCTGGAGCTTGTTTATAGGATATGAAGTTGACACAAGTAGACAGTATAGTTTCTTATCAGTTTCAATTTTTCAATGGTTTCCTACTATTACTCATCTGCTTTACTCTAGAAGAAAGAAAAAAAGAGAATTTTGGGTTTTATCATCAGATTCAATGTCTTCCACTAATTATGATAATCAGTTGACCAGAATTAAATGCTTTTTAGTATGTGGCATTCATTGTGGATGTGCTAATCTTATTTTTGTTTTAAGAAAAAAACAGTATGGTTATAGACTTGGATGAGCTGCAGGTGGACGGACGGACCGTATGGTGAAATAAGCAGAGAAGTTTGCCAAGGACAAGGAGAAGAGAGATGCCATTGACACAAAGAATCAGGCTGACTCTCTTGTCTACCAAACTGAAAAGCAACTCAACGAGTTGGGAGAGAAGAAGGTTCAAGGCCCTGTCAGGGAGAAGGTTGAATCGAAGCTTGCACAGCTAAAAAAAGCTATCTCTGCTGGCACTACCCAAGGGATAAAGGACGCAATGAATGCTCTCAACCATGAAATGATGCAGCTGGGTCAATCTCTTTACAGCCAGCCAGGGGCTGCCGGTGCTGGCCCTGCCCCAGGACCAGAGGCTGGACCTTCAAGTAAGGCTCCTGATGATGGCGATGTCATCGACGCAGACTTCACAGTCAGCAATGAAGAAGTTTGAACGGTTGAGATTTCTACTAATGTGTAGATATCTGTCAATGAGTGTACGCCTGGAAGGGGTTGCGTAAAATTAGCAGCGGGATTTGGCATTATTCGATGATTAATGGGAACTGCTGAGAAGGGTGAACGTGGAATGTAGATGTTAAATAGCTCTCATATATTGTAACTGTTGAGTACGGATTAAAAGAAAAAAATCATATAACCTTTCGCGTAAGACGATAAATTTCGTTTGAAAGGAATGTAAAATGCTGGAAAGGCTTCTGGCTGGCCCTGTACCTTCATCAATTTTTTTTTAGAGGGTGAAGTTTGCATCTACTAGATCACTTTTTTTAAAAATAATTATTAATGATAATTTGGTAATAAAATTTTAAAATATTATTTATATGATTAATTTATAATTTTTGTTGATTATTTATTCAGTCGACTGAAAAATAACTATGTTTAATTTATTTTTATTAGGTTATAATCAATAGGATCAGGTTAGCCATTTTGAACGTCCTTGGTGGACATGGCCATTTGGCCACCCACCCGCACATGGCCTTCCTACCCGTTGTGGGCCTTGTGTCAATATCAAGCAAGGATGATCTTTAATCACATAGGCCAAGCCATTGTTGCATGAATCGGAATCGGAATCGGAATCGGAATCGGTTTTTCAATGAATCGGAATCGGAATTGGAATCGGTCTAAATCGGCCAAAAATCGGTTTTTTTGAATCGGTCATGAATCGGTCTGAATCGGAATCGGAATCGGTCCGAATCGGTTTTAAAAAAATATATATTGACAATTTATAATATAAATATATAAAAATCATATATTGATGTTATTTTGATATTATTATGTGTATTATAGTTTATTATAGTTTATTATAGTTTATTATAGTTTAAAAAATTATTTTGAATTAATTATTATTTTATATTCGAGTCGAACTCGAGTCAATTTTTAATTACGAGAATGCCACCCTCTCCCTCCCCTC
>JAVDBV010060186.1:0-23382 GCA_032619315.1 Piper longum
CGATAACGAATGCGCTGCGTTTTTATGCAGTGCATCTGTGTATGTGTGTGTGTGTGTATATATATATATATAATAGAGTGTAAACTTTTTTAAAAATGTAAACTCTTTTCTTATTTAGTTGTTTAAATTAAATAATTACTTGTGGATTTACTCATTACCCACTCACTATAAAAAGTTCACATATAATAAATATTCATATATCTTTTGCCATTTCTACGTGTTTTTTAAAGACTTTTACCATGATTTTTTCTTGAAAGAGGACCGATTCATTCTACAAAAATTTCCACGTGTTAGGGTTGTTTGATTTATATTTTTCTCTTTGAAGACATTTTAAATTTGTTTTAATGGGATTGTGTTATTCTTGAGTTAACGATTTTAAAATTAAAAATATATAAAAATGTTGAACAAGTTAATTAATTAATAACAATCAACGTGTGTAATGCTCTAAGATACTTTAGATTTGCCTAAACAACTTGAATAGATTTTATGATAAGCATAATATTTAACTGAAATAAAAATTATTGAGCAACGATGTGTGCAAACAACCAATTAGTTTAACTAAATAAGATGTTGTGTCACATACAACTTATATTAGTAATAGATTTTAATGTTATAGATAGACATACCTTCGCTTAGATGAAATAGACAAATAATGATATACTTAAATATGCATTTTAAATTTTAAAGATAAACTTAAATCAAACCATGAGATATATTTTGATGTCATACTCTAGGTGGGTACCCTTGTATTAAATGTATAAAAAACAAAGTATAATTTTATGAACAAACCATCTGTGAACAATGAATGGGTAGATAAATTATAATAATTTAATTATTTATTTTTATAATTTAATGAGTTAAATCTTCAACACTCTATTTATATTTTTATATTAAAAGGAGTAGATACATTTCAATCACCTATTTATATTTTCATATTAAGGAGTAGAAATTCAATCCAAACCTAATTTATCTCAAAGTACAAATTAGGTGGACTAGAAAGAAATTTAAGTTCTAAGGGAATTATTTTTTTTTTAAAAAAAGAGATTTTTTTTAAATTTTTTGAGGATATTTCAAGTAAGCGTCCGGCCGCGTTTTTCGGTTTTGGAGGGAAGAAAAGGCGACTACTTGTCCTGAACGTGGCTCCCTCGCCGTTTCCCCCCCTCCACCTCTTCTTCCTCTCCGCCGGGGCCGTGGCCTCGCCGGAATCTCCCCGCCGGAGCCGCGCTTCGTTGAGCCCGTCTCGCTCTCTGGGCTGGTGCGTGTCCCATTTCAAACCGCACAATATCATGCCCATTAGGCTGGTTTATGGTATTTGATCGTGTTTTGCCGATGACCCAACCACGGTGTTGGCATACATTTTTTTTTTTTTGATGGCTGTTATAATGTTTATGGTGAAGAGAGAGTACAACGAATTGTGCAATTGGTACGTGTTAAAATGCTTGATTTATAAGCGATCATGTTTGATGTTTTTCAAATGATCAGGCGATGGTTGTGGCTTTTTTTTTCATTTAATAGCTATCGTGGTGTTCACAACGAGGCGAGGTTATAACGGATTGTGCAGGGCATGTTTTATCCTTGGCAATGTTAGTAAGTGTTAAAAAATGTTTGATTTGTAAGCGGATGGTTGTGTAGGATTTGGATGGTTGGTGATTGGGTAGATTTGAGGCGTATAGTTGTTGAAAAATAATTTAAGAATGGGGTGATGATGATTTGTTGTGGCTAAATTCGATGACCGAATTTAGTGTGATAATCAGGCGATGTTCATGGCATTTTTTTTGAGTGACTATCATGGGTGGTTTTAGTTTTATGATGAGTAGAATATGCAAGGGAATATGTTAATATGTGTGAAAATGTTGATTATAGGTGGACGGATGCCTTGCATTGAAATTATTAGATGATTGTTGATTATGCAGATTAGAGGTATGGTATGTTACAAATAAATTTAAGAAGTGGGAGATGATTTTTTGTTATGGCTGTTTAACGATTCGATTTCCCCCCTCTAGTGTGCATGATTTCAAAATTGGATTGAGCTTTTCCCATTTAGCGTTTTCACATCTTTGCTAGAATGATTAGGCATTTATAAATACTGTTTATGGAAGTGCAAATTTTTGTTCATGTGGAGGGTTTTAGTTTTGAGAAGAAGAGAGTTACTAACGATTTTTCTGAGGAATATTTTTACTCTCGACAATGTTAATATGTGCTGAAAGGTTGATATATGAACCTACGTATCCATAGCATTAAGAATTTAAGATGATAGCTGAGTGGGTATATTTGAGGTGTAGTGGTTGTTGCATAAAATTCAAGAAATAGTCAATGATTTGTGGTTAGAATGTTTGCCGAATTCATTTTTCCATTAAGAATCTGTGATGATTTGTGTTGAATGGTTATTTGTTTTGTTTTATGATCGAATGCGGATGATGATGGAGCTTTTTTAATCAGTCCGGAACTAGATTATTTTCATATACATTCTCATTTCATATTCATACATTATTGTATCTTTGTAAAGGTTCCTCATGAGCTAATACAATGTTGACTTTTGAAGTATGGTCAACCTTTGATCTGTTAAACTCCATCAAAAATCCCCAATAATGTATAAACTTGTGAAGAATATCACATTTTCTATCCCAAAATTCCAATTCATGGCAAATTTCTTATATCAATGCATTAATCTAATATTTTCCTGCTGAAATGTGATTCGAATATGATTTATTGATCTCCATGAATGACTGACTGGTTGACTAACTCATACTGAAATTTTGGGGGGGTTTTGTTCAGGGTTAAGTTTCTGGTTGGTCTTGGGATTAGAAGCCATCACTTCAACAATTACTGCTCCCCTGCCCTTCTTGCTGTTCTTTACAAGCAATTCAATTGAGGCCCAAAGAAGCAAGGATAAGTGTGGCTTCATTGTTCTGAAGGTTATATTGGGAATTTAGAATGGGAGTTATCTCAAGAAAGGTTACGCCAATATGTGGAAGGCTTTGTTTCTTTTGTCCATCAATGCGTGCCAGGTCACGGCAGCCAGTAAAGCGTTACAAGAAGTTGCTTGCAGATATATTTCCTCGGTCTCAGGTTAGTGTTCCACGATTAAGCACCTCTTGAGTTATATATAGGATATCATTTTTTAAATTCTTTTTCAAATTCTTGGTGAAAATTTTGAATAGTGTTTTGTATGGTAATTCATAATGTGGTAGAGATCATTTCCCTAATGGAATGTAAATATGAGCTGAAGATTTAACTTTGATTTTGTCAATTTCATCATTATCCATCTTGTCTTTAATAATTGTTGTCCAGGGCATGGAGCCTCACCCTGACCATAAATATTGACAGTTGACATGATATATTTGGGGAAATATTTAAGTTGTTAGATGTAGTTTTTTTTTCTTTACTTTAGTGGACCCAATTGAATTATGTTGTTGTTTAATTTTTTTTTTTCATTTTTTTAAGTGGTAGTGACCTTTTTGTCTTTCCTTAATTAGACTGAAGATCCAAATGATAGGAAGATTGCAAAACTGTGTGAATATGTTGCAAAAAATCCATTGCGAATGCCAAAGGTATTTTACCTGACTATTTTTTTTTCCTTTTTGCATGTTAGCATTAATTTTTTCCATGTAAGTCTAGGTAAAGATTAGCTTATTTTAAAAAGTGGCAGATGTTTTGGAACATAATCGTGGCAAAGTGGTATTTTTTGAAATATATCTACCAGTCAGCTTATGATCCAGAGGCATTTGCAAATAATTATTTGCTGGTGCACTTTATAGAAACTTTTCTAACGACTTAAGTATGGTAGAGTGAGGACAAACAATCTAATGAGACAACGAAACAAATTGTTGTTGTTTAGCAGACTCTACTTCCATGGTTGTCATGGGAAGATCATTGAAATTCAGCAATTGAGCTTTGGCATTAGCTCATAATTTGAGCAAGTAGAACAAAAGTTTACCAGGCAAGCCAAATAGGGGTGTGAAAAGTTACTGGATCTTTGTAATTGGTTGATATAATTGGTAGCATGTCTGTTTCATCATATTTTTTGGCAGATCACAAAGTATTTGGAACAGAGATGCTATAAGGAACTGCGATTGGAGCGGTTTGGCTCTGTGAAAGTTGTCATGTGCATCTACAGGAAGTTGCTGGTTATTTGTAAGGAACAAATGTGAGTCCATGTATTTCCCAATGACGTTTAGTTCAGTTCTAACTGTATATTTGATTTGACATTGTACAAAATTTTCATTCTTTTGTCAGGCCTCTGTATGCTAGTAGTTTGATAAACATCATCAACGCCTTGCTACATCAAACAAGACAAGATGAAATGTGTATTATAGGTTGCAAATCTCTTTTTGACTTTGTAAATAGCCAGGTTTGTGCTGAGTCTCTTTGTCTTTAGCTTTTCTAATTTATGATCAGCCGTGCCATCTACATTTTACATTAGCTCGTTATAGTTATTTGCATTTTACATTATTTTATATTTTTATTGTATTGTTGTGATACAGACAGATGGTACTTACATGTTCAATATGGAAATGTTGATCCCAAAACTATGTGTGCTAGCTCAAGAAGTAGAGGAAAATGGGAATACTTTACAATCTCAATCTGCCGCACTTCAAGCTCTTTCTTCTTTGGTACTACTTGCATTTTCCAATCACAGAAGTTGACTGTGCTTTTAATTATTTTGGTACTTTGAAAGCCATTGAATTGTTTCGGCAGAATGAACAGAACATATCTTGTGCCACTATTTTGATTTGCTAGCATAAGACCTGTGAATAGAAACAAATATTTACTCTTGTATTTTCCATCACAGGTGTGGTTCATGGGTGAATACTCTCATATCTCAGCTGAACTTGATAATGTGAGTAAATATGAACATAACTACAGAGCTGTCTAACTTATGTGGTTCTATTTTCATCTTTTGAATTGTAAGCGCCATTGCATTTCATATTGGGATATGAAAAGTAATTTGACATAGTTCAGATTTTGGTGATTTTCATGTGTTATGTGGCGCACAAATGTAGAAAGATGAACAAATCTTCGAGAACTCAGGAAGATTAATTTGTCAGAACAATTACTGTAATTTTTTGTTTTTATTTAGCTCGTCGTAAAATTGGCATTTTGAGCATTCACTCCTTTTCTTTTTGTCAATAAAACTTCAAATAATTGCATCTGATTTTGTGTTTCTTAGTAGTTAGCTTTTCTGCGATCAATTTGTTTCTCTATTTCTGATCAACCTCATGTATTTCTTAGCTCTTGGTATAAATTAGTTATTGCGTCTTGGCTTAAGAAATAGGTTTTTTTGGTTGTCTTTCTTTATGTAGAAGTGGTTTCCGTTTAATGATTTTGTACTATTTTTTGAAAAATACATTATATTTATTTTTAATGCCGGAGATACCTTTTCTTACCTGTAAATTTTTATTTTCGTTGTATAGACAGGTGTTCGACTTGTCTGTAATGTGATTATGTTGGGATATGAATTCATCTTTATTCAATCTTTCTAGTCTTATCTTTCTATTTAAAAATAAAATCTTGAGGATCACATGGTTGGATACCAGAGAGGGCTTTTGTTGTGTTCTGAACTCATTATGTGTAACTCCATGTGTATTTACTGCTAAAAACTCACTTTAACCTAAAAATAAATTTTGATTTCTTCCTCTTCTCTATGGTTTGTTCTAATTATGTTTTTTTTTTCAATTAACAATATTTTGCTTTGGCTTCTTAGATTGTCTATGTAGTTTTGGAAAACTATGATCGCACTAAAAAGGATGACGGAAAAGAAGAAGAGTCACAAAGCCGCTGGGTGCAAGAAGTTCGAAAAGTTGAAGGCCATGTTCTCCAGTCTACCCCTGAGATAAGACGAGTCCCATCATGGAAGAACATAGTTGGTGGAGAAGCAAATTTGGCGGGGTAATTTCTTGTCTTTTCAATTTTATCTTATATATTTTCATTGAGTATTTTTATCGTTCCCTCTCTTATTATATTCTTGAACATTTCTTCAGTGAAGATGCTGATAACTCCCTCTTCTGGGCAGTAGTGTGTCTTCACAACATGACAAAGCTAGCTAAAGAGGTCACAACCTTACGTCGTGTTGTGGATTCTCTGTTTCGCTATTTTGATAATGAAGATCTTTGGTCTCCTCAGCATGGTCTTGCTCTTCCAGTACTGCTGGACATGCAGTTTTTGATGGAGAAAATGGGTTTGTTTTTCTTTCTATGTGCTTTACTTTTTATATCTGTTTCTTTCACCTTTACGGAATGTGGTAAATAATTTTGGTTGATAATGCAGGACAAAATCCACATTTGTTGTTATCTATGCTAGTCAAGCATCTTGAGCACCAGAGGGTGTCTAAAAAACCCGAGATGCAGTTGAACATTGTTAAAGTCACTACTGTCCTTTCACGGCATTTGAAAATTCAACCTTCTGTGGCTATAATTGGAGCAGTTAGCGACCTAATGAAGCATTTGAGAAAAAACATTCAAAGTTCAGCTGAAAACAGCCTGGAAAATGGAGTAGCTGATTGTGACATGAAGTTTTTGACAGCAGTAGATGATTGTCTTGTGCAGACCATAAATAAGGTGTCATTTCATCCATCTTGGTCTTTATCCCTAAGGGTACAAGGAGTCTTACCAGTAGGTGCGAGCTACTTCTGCTTTCTTTGTCATTCTAATTTATGACTCTCATTTACTAGGTTGGGGATGCTGGTCCAGTGCTTGATGTTATGGCTGGTATGCTGGAAAATACTTCTGCTAGTACTGGACTAATGAGGGAGACGATTGCCACTGTTTACCGCTCGGGGCAAATAATAGCATCATTGCCTAATTTGTCATATAATAACAAGGCGAGTAAAATTTGGAAGACCAGCAGTCTTCTTGTTTCCACCATCTGTCCTATGACTTCAGTGTGCATAACATTTGGACTACTATGCAGGCATTCCCCGAAGCACTATTTTACCAATTACTCCTGGTGATGGTTTACCCAGATAAGGAAACTCGTATTGGAGCCCATCGTGTATTTTCTGTTGTTCTTGTTCCCTCTTCTGTTTGTCCTCGCCCTAGCCGTCCTTCTGACCCTTCAAGGGGTAACTATTTCCAAAGAACATTATCAAGAACCGTTTCAGTTTTTTCTTCTTCTGCTGCTCTTTTTGAAAAGTTGAGGCGGGAAAAAAGCTCTTTGAGAGAGAGTGGTAGCTCTGACAGCTTTGACAAAGCAATTTTGAAGGAAGACAGCCTCCAATTAGGCAAGGACACCTCACAACAAAGTTCTTCACAGTCAGTACAATCTCAAGCATTTAGCCTTAAAGGTTCGTTATCCCTACCTGAAGGTGGTAAAACTCTGGCCACTCCAAGTCAAGAATTGGTAAGTAGTATGGATATTAATAAGTAGCATTACTGTCTAATGGACAGAGATATCTATTTTTCTTGGTTTCTCTTCTAAATTGATGATATTATCTTTAGGAACCAATTCTTCTTAGGCTGAGTAGTCGTCAGATAACCTTATTGCTTTCATCCATATGGGCTCAAGCAACATCTCCAGAAAATGCTCCTGAAAATTATGAAGCAATTGCTCATACTTACAGCCTGGTGTTGCTGTTTTCTCGTGCAAAGGTGAACCCTTACGCTTGTTTGCTATTTTAAAGTAACCAAAAAGGCTTTGTTCATATCTTAATTTTACTAATAGATTTGGAAAATTATATATCAATGACTTGTATATTTAAAATTTAAGGAGATGTATATCTTATGTTTCCTATTTATTTTTCATTGCTCAAATTTGTAACAAAACATAAATGCATTTTTTTATATTGGTGATTATCTTAAAAGGCAAAATTCTAAAAAGTGATCCATTTTTCCTTAATGTAAATTTTGTAATTTTGATAAATCTGCAAATTGACCTTTTCTAAATTCTTTGGCTATTCATTTCCTTCTTGTTCATTTAACAATGCAGAATTCCAGTCTTGAAGCTTTGATCAGAAGTTTTCAGCTGGCATTTTCGTTGAGGAGTATTTCTTTGAACGGGGGTATTTCATTATCTAATTGTTACCAGATAATAATTTATGAATTAAAATGTTAAATGCTTATTGGTTATAGTTGTATGAATGAGGTACTACGCTAATGTCATTTTGTTAATGGATGTGCTTGGATGCTTTTGAGCAATTTTACATTTTTTATTGTTTTTTATTCAAATTAGCAATTTTGAATCACAAGTTATTTTGTTTCCCGGAGAACACAAGTTTGTCAATGTAGTTAATGTGATCTTTATCTTTCAGATCAGTTGCAGGCATCAAACCGCAGGTCTCTTTTCACTTTATCGGTGTCTATGATTATATTTGCTGCAAAGGCTTATAATATTTTGCCCCTCATTTCTTGTGTGAAAACATCATTGACCGAAAAGACGGTAATTTGCTCTTTATTTTATTTTATCTATGTTCATATTTCGTTCTTTCTTTTGTCTTTATATCTCATCATCATCGTCGTCATCATCCACACTTTAATCCTAGCTGGGTGGGGATTGCTGGCATGGGTTTGTGTCATTGATGATTGCTTTTGTTTTTAAATCAACTGCACAAAACTATGCAAAATCTAAGTAACAGAGTGTAATGTCGTATGCCTTTAAATCGTAAACCTCTTTTTGCCAAAAGAGGGCATGGCAAGACGAGGAGCTTTAGCATCGTTGTCCTCATTTACCTTCTTTACGTTGTGAATAGGCATCATGAGATGATCGCTGGTTGAGTATTATTGGAAATGATGGTTTATATTTTGAGCTGTAAATTGGACACGAACTGGTTTTGTTGTTCAGAGGATTCTTGTTATGGCCTATGGGTGTTGATGATAGTTATACACTGTATAACATTTAGTCTTCCATCTCACTCATAACTATCTATTGCTCTCCAAATTTTTAAAATTAAAGAAAAAAGAGAGTTTAAGCTGAATATGACGTAAAAGCTAAGAGCTATATTTCTTGCTTTATTGATTTTCAGGTTGATCCATATCTTCATCTTGTTGAAGATGGAAGGCTACAGGCTTTAAAAGTAGATTCAAACCATCATTTGAGAAATTATGGATCAGAGGAAGATGACATTGCTGCTCTTAGATCTTTGTCTGCAGTTGACATAACAGAGGAACAATCAGTTGAATATATGGCTTCTACGATTGCAAATAGCTTGCGGAATTTATCTGATGTAATTATTTAGTCTGATTATCATGTATTGGTCTCCATCAACGTACTTCTTTGGTGATATATTTTTGGCTTATTGTTTACTTGTAGATCGACTCAGCATCTGTCAGAAAACAGCTTGTGAAAGAATTTTTACCTGATGACGTTTGCCCTTTGGGAGCTCAGTTGTTGGAGACACGTGGGCAACTATCTCATTTCTCTTCGAGAGATTACAAGTCTAGTGAAGAGGTGATCATACATTTGGTGTTCGGAAAACATACTAATCGAGTTTGAGCATGCACCTGACAAAGTTGAATGTATGTGCAGGAAGTTTTGTTTGTATCAGTAAATGATTTTGATGATGATGATGATGATAGCTTTTCAGAAGGATTCGGATCTCAAAAAGGAGCAGACATTGAAGTTGAATTTGACAACAGAAATCTATTGAGTGTGAATCAACTTCTTGAATCAGTATGTAACTTTTGTTTTCATATTGTTGAAAATTACCATATTATGGATGAACTTTTTCGATGTTTAGCTACTTATTCATTTTTTCATTTTATTGGAAGCTACATTGGCCTCAATGTTCCTTTTGAATTGGTTATTACCACGACATTTTTGCAGGTTATGGAGACTGCTAGACAAGTTGGTAGACTTTCAGTTTCAGCAGCTCCTGAGTTACCATATGGGGAAGTGGCCAGTCAATGTGAAGCCCTTCTAGTTGGTAAGCAGCAGAAGTTGTCTATGTTTATGAGTGAACAGCAAAAACAAGATGTCCCGCTAATTGAAATTGCACGAGACCACATATCAACAGATCTGCTTCCCATTTTGCGGTTGAATCAAGATCTCCAAATGGTAAGACTTGTTTGCGCAAAAAAAAGGTGTAGACCATCTATAAATCTACAATAATAATTACAGTAGCAAACATCTGATTATATCCTGCATTGTAAACTGGTGATTGTGTTTATGTCTCATTCTCAACATTTATATATATGCAGGTGGATAATTGTTTCCTCGATCAGAATCTCAATCATTTCCAACTGTCAGACAGTTCTTTTTTACCCGTACGCTCAAACGATTCTAGCAGCCAACTACCAATGTTTAGATTACCAGCGGCAAGTCCATTTGACAACTTCCTAAAGGCTGCTGGCTGCTAAATTTTCGCAGCATGGGGACGTGAAGCCTAGGAGTATTCTTGCTGCCATGTTTTAAGGTAAACATGTCTCTGCTCGTTGCTATGGAAACGACTGTGTTTCAAATGAATTCTACAGGATTTCATGCAGAAAACAAGCGTAGTTGGTACACATGCAGGTGAATGCCATTTATATTCCGCGACATTGGGAGTTTTTATTCATGAAAATTACTGGAGTGTTGTTTCCCAGTTTTCAATCAGAAATTCCATTGTTTCATTCATTTGTTTTACTCAATTGTTTGATTCATTCATTCCTTGAGGCATTACACTTGTGGGAATTGTTAGAAGTGTATACTGCAATTGTATGTTTTATGGGTAACATTAATGAAGTGGATATATATGCCTTCAACAATTTTCAGGCATAGAACAGGAATTCATTTACATGGTGGGTGTTTGTTGAGTATTATGTATGTTCCTACTTAATATATTGAGTAGAAAATCAAATATTGATTATGGTACAAGGGCATATGTAAATCTTCAAAATTGTAGTATATGTTACTATATTTTTATGTTATCTATTTTTTTAAAAGAAGATTATCGTATATATTTTTATCTTTACTTTATGATATATTTCAAGATAAATGGTTGTATTAAGTGTCAAACAAAGAGCATTTGTTAAAGAAGTTATGTAATAAGCTTCTAAATATTGGAACTTGATAGTAACATGACAATGTCCCTCAAGCACCCCATTGTTCATCATCAACATCTACTATGATTTTATTATGAATAAAAAGGGAGTCAAATATGTTCTAATGAAAAGTAAAAGCTTCAATCGATTAAATAAAATCAGTTAAAATACAACAAAATTTTTTAATAAATAAATTAAATCATAATATTCTCTCTTGTTCAATTGAAGTTTATTTTTTAAGTCGGTGTCTATTTTTAAGATATTAAATTATTATAATTTATCTCAATATACAATGAAAGTTTATTTATAAAATTAGAATTTACCTCAAACATAAGCATGACCACTTAACCTAATAATTATTGATGGCTCCCATTAAGGCGTCATTTATGTATACCAACATGACCAACAACAACCATTAGATGCTTTGTAGGTAAATACTCTTTCCAGCATTTTGAAAAATAGAAAGTCGAAGAGATATCGTATATGAATACAAAATTAAGAAAAATTACACAAATTGTTGAATTGTGTTTATCGGCTACTCGTGGATTGATGGCATGAATTTGCCCTTGGAACCCTGGTGATGGGTGGCCATGGGTGGCCTCCTGTGAAGCCCTTTATAAAAAATTGTTCAAATTTTAAAATATCCATCAATTTTTAGGTGAAGTGGTGGTAATTCAATACGGTATTACAACTAAAGAGCCCTTATAGAATAGACCCCTATATATATGAGATACCCCCATGTAACTTGTACGAGCTACACCTTTCATTTTAAACAATTTAGTGAGTCCTATTATCTAAAAATTATTTAGATAAATAAATAATAAATAATAAGTATAATTATAACATTTCAATACCTTTCATCTTAATTATCAAATTAATTATGATACAAATTAATTTTAAAATATCTGTTAATGTGTGCATCTTTTAAAAATTTAAAAATAAGTCATAATAATGTCAAAAAAATAAAATTTTATCAATCTTTTACTTATATACCATATTTTTAATGTATATAAATATTATTTTGTAAAACCTACTAAAAATTTTAAATTAAATATGTAGTTCATATAAGTAACTCATATAAATGTCCCCATGAAAAATACTATCATCATATTCAATTGCATAGTCATATAGCCATTACTAAAAAATTTAATAAGCAACTAAATGCGCATGGGTAATAACACTCATTTATTATCAAAATTTCAAAACTACCATTAATGGTATTCAATAAAAGGTGATTTGATCGCATTAAATTAGGTCTTAGACACAGGTTTAAGACCTTAAGCAAATTACCACTTTTAAGATAATTACTAATAGATTCCTTTTTAAGGAAACTTAAGCTTTTATGCCAAGTGTAATTCTAGTTGGACTAAAAAAATTGGACATGCTAATTTGTACAAGATAAGATTACCTTATAACCCACATTTTTTGCACCAATATTACCCTTGTGAAAGTTCAATTTTAAAATGTGAACGTTTATTTGCATGAAAAATATTTTAAAGTAACACCTAAGAACACTAATTACATTTGTCCAATATTAACTTATGCCCAACTTATATGGTCTGCCAAAGCTTAAAATATTGTACCAGTTACTATACTAGATTTATATTTGGTATATAATGTATTTAGTTTAAACGGGTTAATTCAAATATTTTTATAAAATGTTAAAAGTATCTTTTGTGATCAATATTCAATTAAATACCGATTAAAATACCGTAATTTTTAACAAAATAAAAAGCTTTTGAGAAAATATCATATTAGAAAACTAAATATATATTAAAACGGTATCTATGAGATACCGAATTTGAAGAGGATATGCGGTAGAGTATTGTCACGGGTGAAATGATCGTAACAATAATTTTTACAAATTTGTGTGTAAAATCATAAATTCAATATTTTTTTAAAAAATTGTGAGGGGGCAATTCTGAAAAATACATAATTTCTAAGATCATATCATATGATTCTTATCATCTAAATTCCATAGAAGAGGCTGCCTCACCTGCCTTATCTTCTATGCAAAAAAAATGAGAGCTAGTAGCATCTTGTCCTCTACCTCTTCTATCAATCTATCTTAGCCTTTTTTGTTCCATTGCTGGCCATCTTCTCTCCAAAAACAAAAACAAAATATCTTCAATGCAATTGCAAACCATCCCCCAACCATATCATGACCTTCTCCTACTCTTTTCGCACCACCTCCATAGATGGCCATTTGCACATCCTCCTCCCCAACTCTGCCCACCTCCATCCCTCTCCACCCCTCGCCCCCACCTCCCAAGCACTCCCCCCTCCAAGCTGCTCAGATGGCGGTGCAGCAACCCACGTCCATGGACGACGCTCTGACCACCTCTGCATCGTCATCTCCAAACGCCATTTTCATGGCGAGGTCAGCTGCCTGCTCTAGTAGTGCTGCTGCTTCCACCTTGATGCTTGCCGAGATGGCGCTTTATGTTGAGCACGAGCGACCCAAGTCGCCGGAATACGTTGGTGAGGAGGTGAGGCGAGGGAGGAGGAGGAAGAGGAGGAGGTCTAGGCGAAGAGGTTCGCGGGAAAATTTGATGGATAAAAGTTGTAGTGATGGCTTTGGAGTTGGAGGAGGCTCTAATTGGACGGCGTGCAATCTTTCTGCCGGCCAAGAGGCCGAATGTGCTCTATGTCTCAAGGTGGTAATTTTTTTTCCTTGATAATAATTATGCTTCAAATATTTTTTTTTCTTGAGCAAAGTACCCAATTTTTTTTTATAAATGTATCATAGCTTACACTAATCGAAGATTATAATACTTTAACTTCTACGTTATCATCCACCTGCTCCCAACGAATTGAGGTTAGAGTATTAACACTATAGCAAGTGAAATTGGTGTCACTTGTATCTAAGATACAACACTTGAATCATGTAATTTCTCGAGAAGTAACGCTTCCCTTTATAAAAAATACGGGAAAAAACTTCCTTCCAAAATTAAATTATGCTTTTATTTTTGTGGGTATTTTACTAAATGTTACATTTTCTTATTGTCGATACATGATTGTACAAGTATTGAATTAGTTTAATGTGTTAAATGAATGTGTTGTTTATAAAATATTCTATATATTTGATGTACGTGTGGAATTCAAAAAAATAAATGTTTTCATTTTACACAAAAGTCATAGACATCCAACTTTTAGTCCAAGCCTGTATTATTTCAGGCTTGTTGGTTGATAATTTCTACTTAATCAAGATATAGTATCATACATGGCCAACCTATGTTAGAGATAAATTAAAATTTTATAAATAAACCGCTGAATAATAAGATAAAATATATATTATAATTTGATACCTTAAAGGTAGACACCCAATTTTAAAGATGAACTCTAATTGAAATAAAGGATCATATGCTATATGATATGATTTATTTATTTTTTATTTTGGTTGTGTTTTCATTAGTTGAGACTGACATTTTTAATACTTTTAATTCCCTTTTTCTATTAATATAGTGGGTGAAATGTTGCTCTAACTTTATAAAAATAAAACACTTTGATTTTAAAAATAGGCTCTATTTTTATAGAAAAAAATAAAATATAAAAAATTGATTTATATTTTAAAAAAGTTTGTTATATTTTAATTGGTAGAATCCAGAGAAGAAATGACATAAAAGTGTGAAAATAGCTCACTTAAAAGTGTAAATGGCATATTTGGAGGCGCAAGTAAGAGTCATCTTCTCATAGTTTGCTCGTGTGTTATTACATTGTTGGGACAAAAGGAAGGAGCAAGGTTGGAAGCAACAAGAAGCAGGCTGAGAGAGATAGAGAAGAAGGACCCAACAATGTCACAGTGGGCAAACGCAGTGGGGATGAGGAAACCAACTTTAGAGATGGCGCTGGGGAGGGTGAGGGAGTGCAAGAACAGGATCACCCACAGCTACCGACGCCTCGTCGTCTCCATCGCCACCCCCTACTGCGGGAGGGGGCTCACCCTCCACGACCTGATTCAAGAAGGCAGCATCGGCCTGCTCCGAGGTGCAGAGAGGTTCGATCACAGCAAAGGCAATAAGCTGTCCACCTACGTCTATTGGTGGATCAAGCAGGCCATCGTCAAGGCCGTCGCCACCAAGTCTCGCATTGTCCGGCTGCCGGTATGTTTGATTCTGACACTGTTAATAGCTATGGTTGGTTGGTGACGAGAGTTTGATGGTTGCCCCCCAATGGGAAGTGTTGAAGACGGGTGCAGTATGTGTTGTGCAGGGAAGCATGCAGGGTGCGATGGCGAAGGTGGCCGAGGCCAATGCTGTCCTCAACGAGAGGTTGGGCCGGCTGCCCACCCATGAAGAGATAGCGAATATGGTGGGAATTTGCGAGAAGAGAGTGAGAGTTATCTGCGAGAGAAGCAGAGCTCCCCTGTCCTTGGATCAACCCATGAGTGATAGAGGAAGCATCACTATCAAGGTGCCCTTTTCTCTCCCTCTACAATCAAAAAACATAAGTTTACACACATGGATCTTGACCCTTGTCCTGGTTTCCGACTGCAGGAAATATTTCCAGGGCCGGAAGGATTGACACCGGAGGCAATGGTGGCGAGGAAGATGATGAAGTTGGAGGTGTCCCGATTGTTAGAGTCGTTGACGGAGCGAGAGGAGCAGGTGGTCAGGTTGTATTTTGGGTTGGATGGGGAGACGGCGAAGTCGTGCGAGGAGATTGGGAGAGTGGTGAGGCTCTCCAGAGAACGGGTTCGGCAGATACGCGATGGTGCCATGCTGAAACTGCAAGAGTTGGGAAGGAGAGGAGAGTTGAAAGAGAACATCATGTACATAACCTAAGCCATTGATTCATCTTCCTTCATGCACGCATGCTTATGATATATATGAAACTGGAAATTTATTTGAAGAAATAAAAGTTTCATTTCATACATTTATCATTAATATTGTTTGAATAATGTTGATTTTTTTAGTTCAATATAATTATCAAACTGTCAATTTTCAATCCATTTTTAAATACTGAGACAGGTTATGACAGGTATAAAGATATATTTAGTGCAACTGGATTAATTAAATTTAAATAAATAGCTTTTTACCAAAAAAAGAATTTTTTTTATATTTTAAGACTGAAAATAATTTAAAAAAAACTTTAAGTAGCACGAACGCTAGGATCCTTCTGTTGAAATATAAATTTGTTTTATAAAAACTCAATCCAAAATAATGAAGCCTAATTCAAAGAAACTTATAATGTTTTACATATGATAAATTACAAGTCAATGTTAGGTATATGTTAGGTGTGGTTTTTGTTGAATGTAGAAGTCAATGTTAGGTATGTGTTAGGTGTGTTTTTGTGGTTTGTATTGATCTTGAGTTAGTATAATCTCATTGTATGATATACATAAGAAAAAATAAGAGAGAAAAACAAGAAGCAAAGCTTCTACGTTGTAAGAATTCAGAACTGAGTGTGGAGAAGTTATTTACCAAGCTTTAGATGAAGATGGTTTTGAGAAGATATCAGATGCTGAATTTGCAAAGCAAGTATGGGAGAAGTTGCAGATTTCTCACAAGGGAGAAGAAAAAGTGAAGAAAATACGCCTTCAAACTTTAAGAGGAAACTTTGAATCCTTACATATGAAAGGAGGAGAGTTATTCTCAGATTACTTCTATAGAGTTTTGGCTGTTTCAAATCAATTAAAAAGAAATGGTGAAAAGCTAGAAGATGTAAGAATCATTGAAAAGATTCTCTGCTCATTAGATCCGAAGGCAAAATCCATTGACACTTATGGCTTGTATATTTTGAATTGAAGGCAAGATTATGATGGTACTTTCAAGGTTTAAGGTTTACGTTTTTTTAGGCTAAATGTTTACAATTAATATCTTCAAGTTATCCACCCTTTTAATCTTTATATATAGTGTAACACCCCGAATCCGGTTCACTTAAGAATCAGATCAGAATTGTTACAATTGAGTAGAATCACATTTAAATCGATTAATCTAACTCGAATAAGAAACAAATCATGTGAGATCTATCAACTTAGTCTCACATCTAATGTCTACTAGGGTAAGATCATATTTATAAGTGAGAATGAAGTATAGATCTTTAACTTGATTAACAACTTTTGAATAGATGACTCATAAAGACTCAACCCAAAGTGCGACACTAATGGACCTAAGTCTTCTCTTCAAATGTGGTTAACCAAATTGATCGATAGTTCATTTTTACTTATAAATAGGATTTTACCCTAGTAGGTATCAGATGTGAGACTAAGTTGAAGGATCTCATAATCCACCCACCTTAGGAAATTTTATCCTCAAAATTTCTACACTTGGCCCGTTGCTAGCCCTAACACAGGTGACTTCTTCAACCTGTGAAGCTCGCTAACGCTAATATGGAGTCAGGTTGCTTTTATACCATTTGTAACGACTGAGCCTAAACTATAAACTAATGTGCCTAAATTATCTCTTCAAAAGTTGTTAACAAAGTTGAAGATCTATACTCCATTTTTACTAATAAAGAGAATCATACCCCAGTAAGAATTAGATATAGGGCTAGGTTGAGAGATCTCACAATCCACCTACCTTAGAAAATTTTATTCTCAAAATTCATATACTTGGCTCATTTTAATCCCCAGCCCATGTGACTTGTTTGACTCGTGACTAGTAGCCTTGTAAAACCAACGACCCGAGTCACAATTTTATAGTCGCTAGCCGGTCGGTTCGATCGTTTGTTTGGGTCGATTTAGTTTTCCAAACAGGTGCACGAGGCTAAAGTCGACTGTGTGTATGTGCTATGGGGGTTCTTGTATACCCGAGTATATGATGTTAGCGTCAACTACCCAATGGCAGACTGAGTTATTAGCATATATGAGAGTATGCTATGTTTATTTTATTTTTCCAAGTGGATCGTAGAATTTGATTTAGGCTATTGATCTTATTAGGATGCATTGGTTAGGATTTTTAATTGGGTTGGTAGCTTTTAGAGCATGTCAGACTTGTTTTATTTTCTATTTTTATTTTTGACTAGCGTCCATGACGTGTTTAACATGCCTTGGCAACCCTTAAGACAGATTTTTAGGAGCTACCCACTTTACACCTAATTAGTCTTATACTAGTTGAATGTAAGTTTAGAAAAAAAACCCTATTTTTCCTTTAAAACGTCACCTCCCTCTTTCCTCCCCAACCCCATCAACCACCCCCCCTCCTTGTCTTCTCACCATTGGCAAACACCTCGCCATCACCAACCACCACCCGACCGGCTTCACCCCTCCTCCCCTTTTCCCTTCTCCTCCTTCCACTTCCTCTACTCATTGTTGACCGCCCTTTTGCCCGTCCTTGGTCGCCATTGACTACATGTCTTTGCCACCTCCTTGACGTCGGCCAGCAACCCTGACCAAGTTTTTCCCTCTCTTCCCCTCCCTTTCCTCTACCCCGCTCACCCCCCTTCCTAGCCTATTGGCTGCCACCGGCAGTGGCAACCGCCCCCTGCCAGCCATCGGCCAGTTGCCCCAGCCAAACCTCCTTCCCCACCCCACTTGCTCAGCCAGCCCTAGCCCTGCTTCTATCCCCTTGCTGCACAACAGCTGCCATCGTCACCTCTCCTTGGCAACCGCCGGTAGCCGTCATTGTCTCCTCCGAGGGTAGTCGTGAGGTGCTACCTTTCCCCCTTCATTTTTACTTGTTAGCATGCTCATAACTTTTCATCATATATTAATTATGTTTCCATGTTCTTAGTAATGCTAGTATAGAAATTTTGTTAAAACAAAATCTATTGAATGTAGTGGCTTAACGAAAATTATGAGTTATAGTTGCTTTGAGTTTTAAGTAAAAGATTAGGTTTTGAAGTCTTAAATTAAAAACCCTAAATATTCTACATATTGAATTTATTAATATTAGTAATATTAATAGTATTGAATTCTTTTTATCCTTGGTTTTTATTTGTTATCATTGTTATAGATAAGTGTCAGATGAATTATAATTATTGAGTTGTCACTAGATTGATATCCCCTATGATTAGGTGAGTTATAAATATATCTAATCATTAATTTATTTATGGTATTTGTGATAATTAGATGAGGAATGACTTATTATAAGTTGAACTGCGAGGATTCATTCATTTCATTTTTATGTTGTTTACATAATTGTTGAATTATTACTCTTATAGATGAATTCATGTTATTACATTGTACATAATTGTGATATGGTATTGTTATGATCCTTGCCTTCTCATTCATGTGTAGGTTCACATTGTGATTAGTTAGATTATGAATATAAGAGGTCGTTGTTGTAGTCATCATGTAATAGTAATATTATCTCATTGCTTCTTCAACATTTACTTTGTTTCATGTAATTTTGCTTACCATTTTTAAATCGATGTAGTTGTTGTATAGTCACCATACTTATTGTTCAATTTGCGTAACATACCCTGTTTAGTGATATTGTTGTAATTATCGTCATATGTATTCATTTCACGCACACATCATATAGTTTATATGGGCATTAGTGTGTAATATTGTTTGTGTAGGTTCAGTATAAGAGCTCGCCATCTATGTATGAAACCACACTTGGGGCTTCTACTAGGTTCATTAGGACTTACCTATTGAATGCCTCTCTATTCCATTGTTCTTTTGTTTTATAGATTACAGGACGTGTTAAGTGGTCGTTTTATCGTATCTCACTTAACACGAGCCATTTAAACATAATATTTTTTTGGATTTAAGAACCCTCGAGGATGAGATCGCTCGAACTATTTTCAAAAAACTCAGATGCATCTAAATTTGCCTTTGGGACTATTTAAAGAATCCCCTTCCCAACCTTATAATATAAATTTTGTCGAGTATTCTTGTGAGTCGAGATATAGAAAAACCAACTTACACATATCATGAGAGGGCATATGTGTAAGTCACAATGAGCTTTGGATTAGTGAGAGGATCGTTCAATTCCTGAAGGATCCTAATAACTCCATATCTTGAGCTTTTTCACACCCAAAAAGGCATAGAATAGATGGGTACTATTTTGTACATCACAAGTTTAGACCTGTGGTATCAAAAAGTATTGATGGCAATTACCTGAGAGTACTCGGTCTTTATGCTCTGAGCTTGAAGAAATGTGGAGGTTTGGAAAGGGCCTAGGATATTGATTTTCTTGAGGGTTGGATATGTCGGCCTTTGCGAAAGAGCAGTAATTGCTATTTGCACACACAGACCTGACACAATGTGTATTGCTTGTGTGATTTTGCCATGATGTGTTATTTTATGTTGAAAATCACTAAAATATTTTGAGATTGATACGGCAGTTGTGATGGACATGATCAGCAGATGGGTTGTGACCCAACTTATAATAGTTATTGTTGCCATCTCTGATTGTATGATGCTCTAAAAACTATATATTTTTGTTGTGATTTTATATGGTGTTAAACAAGTTGGCCCCTTATTGCACTTTTAGGAAAAACTCTCTCTATTTTATTTTAAAATTTTCTACAATTTTGTTGACATTTAATTGTGCATTAATTGTTTTGACATTCACGTAGAATTCTACTAGGTTATTCATTTCATGTATGCATTGGTTGCTCATTGTGGTACTTTTTCTTCTTGAGATGCCTAGGGGGTCTAGGTTAAGAGTTGGTCCGATCTACCGTGATAATTCCAATTTGGTTTAAGAGTGATCCGGATTTTGATGTTACAAGCCTAACCAATGTCCCTAATCTAACCTAACAGATTGTATCAAAGCAACCTGATTTCGTGCTAGATGATAGACTGGACTAAGGATGCTTGCTAGGCTACTGGTCATGGGCTAAAGAAGTCACTTGGGCTAGAGATAGCAAAGGGCAAAGTGTAGGAATTTCGAGTATGAAATTCTTGAAATGGGTGGACTATGAAATCTCTTAACTTAGTCCTACATTTAATACCTACTCGGGTAAGATCCAATTCATAACTAAGAATATACTATAAATCTTCAACTTTAGTTAATTACTTTTGAATAGATGACTTAGGCCTATTGTGTTGTACTTTTGGCTGGGTCATTATTGATGATATTAAAACAACCTGGTTATGTTCTAGATGATGGGATGAACTAAGGATGTTGTTTAGGTTATTGGTCACATGATGGGATGAACTAAGGATGTTGATTAGGTTACTGGTCACTGGCCAAACAAGACACCTGAGCTAGGGCTAGTAATGAGCCAAGTGTAGGGATGACAAGGACAAAATTTCCTAACATGGTAGACTGTGAGATCCTTTAACTTAGTTCCACATATAATACTTAATGGGGTAAGATCCTTTTTATTTGTAAAAATAGACTATAGATCTTTAACTCCGATTAAAAACTTTTGAAGAGATGACATAAGCTCATTACGTTGCCTAATTGACTCGAGTATTTACATATGGTATCAGAGAAACCTGGTTTTATGTTAGATGATGTACTAGACTATGGATATTGGTTAGACTAGTGATCACGGGCCAAAGAAGTCATCTAGGCTGGGACTAGTAACGGGACAAGTATAGGAATTTTGAGGACAAAATTTTTAAGGTGGGTGGATTGTGAGATCCTTCAAATTACTCTTACATCTAATACCTACTAGGTAATATATTTTTTTAGTGAAAAATGACTTATAGATCTTCAACTTGGTTAGCCACTTTTGAAGAGATGATTTTGGCCCATTAATTTGTACTTTGGGTGAGGTCGTTAAGAGAAACTAGTTCCGTATTAGATGATGGGTTAGACTAAAGACGTTAGCTTGGCTACTGGTCATGGGCCACCAAAGTCACTTGGGCTAGGCTTAGCAATGGACCAAATGTAAGAATTTAGAGGACAAAATTTTCTATGGTGGGTGAATTGTGAAATTCCTTAACTTAGTTTCACATTTAATACCTAATGGGGTAAGATCTTATTTATTAGTGAGAATGAAGTATAGATCTTTAATTTAATTAATCACTTTGGAAGAGATAATTTAGACCCATTACGTTATTCTTTGGGCCAGGCCATTATAGAATGAAGCAACCCACTTGGCGTTTCAGAAAAGGAAGACACCACTAAATGCACAACCAACACTCAACAGAAAAAAAAATGAATAGATGCATGCAACAACCTAATAAAGAGATATGTGCAATGACATGACATGATATCACTCTGCAAGCAACAACCTAATAAAGAGATGAGTGCAATGACATGACATGATATCACTCAACACACAGCAAGGACAAAAATATGGATAAATAAAATAAGAGGGTAAGTATATCAAAATAATTGTTGAAGCTGAAATCTAAGTGTCTCATCAAGAGACCTAATATCATGTCTGGTCTGTTGCTATATAAGTTGGTAAAGACATATATCATGATGTATCAAATAAAATGCATAAAGACATGCATCAAAAGCAGACAAAAACACGAAAGAAAAACTATACGTTGAGCACAAGTGTGTGTAGCAACTATCTCTCCTTCCACCAACGTTGACCTAACACACAATAATACAAGACCTAGATATATAATAAGAAAAATGTCAGCAATGAGTGTGATTGACCCAACATGGTACAAACTGGCAAATAGAATTTGACTTCCACAAGGAAGGAAAACCAATATATGTACATTCATGGGAACACTCAAAGGGCATATGCTAAGGAGTCATCAAGCTGCAGACTAAATAGGATCCTGAATTGAACTAGTGTTGTTCCACTCTTAGTAAATGCCTCTTTCAGCAATAACATATAAATGGTCTCATTCTAAAGAAAAAACACATATCATAAGATCTCTTCAAACCTCCATATAACTCCTGGCCTATAGCACAAAGCTTGAGTACTCTCAGGCAATCAACTTCAGTACTCTCTAATACCATAAATGAAGACATGCATTGTGCATAATAGTACCCGTATACTATATGCCTCTCTGGATATAAAGAAGCTCAAGATGTAGAGATGTTAGGGTCCCTCAGGAGTGGAACAACTCTCTTACTAATTCAGAGCCCATTGCAACCTGTAAAACCCGTGATTCGAGTCACGGTTTTATAGTCGTTAGCTGATCGGTTCAGCCGTCATACTGAGTTGAGTATGTTTCAGAACACGTGTACTGAGCCGATGTCGGTCGCGTGTATGAGCCATGAGGGTCATGTGCACCCGGGTATGTGATGATAACATCATGAATGAGTAGAGAATGAGTTATGAGAATATATGAGAGTATACAGGTGATGATTTTAGATTTCTTCATTTTGTGACCGTAGAAATAGTTTTAGGCCGTTTACCCCGTTAGGATGCGTTATGGGGTAGTTTGGGTGGGTTGATAGTTATAGAGCATGACATTTGGATGTTGTGTGTTTATTTTATTTTATGGGGTTTTTCCCGATTTTTCTAGATTTTTTTAAGATTTATTACGCGTTAATTATTATTCTTGACTCAAGACGGAGTCGAGTCAAGTTTTATTTACGAGTTTGCCATCCAACCTTTTCTTTTCCCTCCCGAGATTTTTCCCTTCCCAAACCCTTGCCGCCACCTTGGATTGCCA
>JAVDBV010060187.1:0-10959 GCA_032619315.1 Piper longum
AATAATAATAATAATAATAATAATAAGAATAATAATAATAATAATAATAATAATAATAAAGACCTCATGATTTTAGCCGCTCAAGACTCTTTTCAAGAACTTCTCAAGAAAGGAACTATAGTATACAGTCTATGTATGATGTATGTGTCGTAGTAATTACATAAGAAACTAATTTGTTGGGTCTGATGAAACATGAGGTAGGGTCATGAAATCCATGCTTGAAATGTTTTTAAGAAATTATACATTTGATTTTGAATATAAGGTGGAGATTATAAGGACATTGACAGGATACATTAAAATGTACATTGGTCACTGTCATATAATTAATTACCTCAAAGTATACCATATTTCAGATAGCAGTCAAAATTACATGGCAGACCAGGGAGAGGCAATTGAAGTAAAAAGAGGGAAGCCACTTTTCACTATGGTTGTATCAGAAGAACTGTAATCTAGCAAAGGATGGTTCTGGGCAGTACACTTCCCAATCAAGAATTTATTCTATCTTGGTGAGAAGAGCCTATCAGTGTGTGAATGGATGGAGAATTCATCTTATTGATTCATGTTTCTATTATACTTTGCAAAAAGAATTTTTTATTCTTTAATTTGCCTTTTCCTGGGCATGAATCACATCTTTCCTACATCTTTCTTGCTGAGTGAAGCTGAGAACATAAAGAAGTGGTGGGATCAGATGTCTTATCTACAACTTGTCAATAATATAACAATTGTTTTGTGGACAAGAAAAGATTTATAATAATGTGGGCACCAGCATCTTATGTTGCTTGAATTTAAAGAAAGGTGTAAAGCAAAAAGAAAGGCAAATAAGAACATAATTTGGACTTGCACAAGTAGCAAAGCCTTATCTTTTAGAGGTCAGATCAGTTCTCATCTTGCTAGCTAGCTACAAGCCACTTGGTTGTTGAGACAAAGATTCCTATACTAATATGTAAAAATAATCAACAAGTAAACCCAATTAATTAATTTTGCAAGATAAGTGCATCAAAATTCAGTTTTAAATATGTTAATTTAGGTAGTGCAGATACATTATTCCCAACCAACCATGATTAATTTTTCTCAAAGCAATGCTAGAACACTCTGAAGTTCCTTAACTATCACATAGTTGAAATTCTAGCAAGAAAACTTAAAGAGAAGGCGTCAAATCTTGTGATGAAGAGATCAAACAAATATACAGCATGCAAAACAAGATTTAGAGAGGGGAAATTTTGTCAAGAAGGTGAGAAAACAAAATCTCAAACCCTATTTCCTCCTCCAGATGCTTCACATATAATTCAGATCACTAGAATGGCTAACCAAGGAACAAAAAAAGAGTAAGAATTAGCAAAATGTTACAAATATATACCAATGATGCCAAGAACGTCTGACCTCATTTTTCTCCTTTCGAACATATATAAGAAACACAAGATACAAACAAAGAAAAAGCAAACAACACATTAACATATTTCATGCAAGATTCTAGCAGAATTAGGGTAGGCAAAGCGGGCTGAGAAAGAGCGAGAAAGGTTATCAGGTTCCATCCATGTTAGCCCTTGATCAAAGTTCTGAGCATAAGTGTGAGGATCATATGGAACCCTGATAGACCCAGATGATGGACAGATCTCCCTCTTGAATTTTTTCCACAATGCTTGCCACCTTGGCTCATCCGATCGCATTGAATGGACATCGAACTGGTAGTCGAACTCGCCGCAGCTTCTGACTCCGGTAATGCTCTGCCGGAGGCCGGCGCCTGACCTCCTGCCAGTGCTGCACCAGCTAGTAGGATTGAAGGAAGGGCATGAGGAGCCGCTGGTGGACAGCCTTTCAAGCTTGAGGCTAGAGTCCATAATGCCCACAAGAGAGATTGGATGTGATATTAAGATGAGTATTTATAATGCAAATACATGACTTTTATCTGACTCTTTTGCCTTGTGAAAAATTAAAAAGGTTAATAGTGTCAAATTTTAGATGTTTTAATTACCTTTCCAAATTGTAGTTTTTTTTTTGTCAAGCTGTAGTTTTAAGAAAGAAAATTATTAACCCCTCAACACACTAAAATTTTTGTGTTTATTGATTATGAGATCTCCCAAATTAGTCATATATCTATTATATTTTTTCGTTAATCGGATAAAATTACCCTCATTATTTAATTATTTTTATAATTCAAATATTAAATGTAGCTGATATAAGGAGAGCAACATCAATTGTTGCTAATACTAATTTTATATATTAATTTTTTCTTATAAAATTATTATTAACTTATCTTCTCAAACTTAATGGTTTATTTGCATAAAAAAAGGCTTCTCCTTCTACCACATAATCATAAATAATTGAGGTCAAAATTACATATTATTTTCTCGTCTTCATCATATCATACAACATACTAAATAACTAATACTTAAAATCTAAACGTATCATGCCAAGTTTTTTTTACTTATCCGCATTAGCTATGACCCTAAGGGCTTTTAAGTCAAATAACCAAACCCTATTACAAGGTATATCACTTCACTCTTCACTTTTGATCCCAGTTAAAAAAATTATACAAATGATACTTAATTGGCAATGAACGTATGACAACTAACAAGATTTGTCAATATTTGCTCTTGAATTTTAATTTTTTTAACATTTTTAAATTTCGAGCTATCTAAGGATTAGTTCATATTAATGTTATATTTCCACAGTGATTCCAGTTTATTTTTATAACTTAGGTGGAGAACAATTACAGGTGCCATTTTATCCATTAATAAAATTATAAGATTTTTCTTGTGTGTATTGAGGTAGCATTTTACCTTCATTATTTTGAAGAAAAAAACTCAAAACTCAATCTACAGGGCAGATAGTCCCTTGGAGCATAACACAGAGACTAATCAATATTTCTCCGAGCATATATTTACCAATGCGACTACTTTCAATTAATAACCGCACATTTTATTGGCTTCTTATGAAGAGAGTTGAATTTAGAGTAACAAAACTTAAAGAGCCCCGCATGAAAAACAAAAACGAAAATGTTTTGCTACATTGACAAGCAGTATAAGCTTTTTTCACTAATAGTGATCTTACCAAGAAACTAAGACGTCGAAGAAAGCAATGCAGCTACCTATTATACATGCCCGCGTTGGTTACAAGTACAAATGGACGGTGGCCTAAAGGTGATTTTGCTCGCCACAAGAGGCGTTGAAGCATATAACTTGAACCATTCCAGCGATTTTCACCTGCACCACAAAGACGAGCAGCAGAAAATAAGCCGATAGTTCCCATGATGGGTACACAAAGATTCTAGATAATCCATTTGACAAACAAACAAATTCAGATCGTTCTTTTGCCAAACAAATAAATTCATGGGGAGACCGCAGATATCAATGGGCGCCATACAACTGAAAGGATTTAACTATGCTATTTTGCAAGTGAAATGCTATATGAGTAGATACCATTGCTAAAAACATGCTCCTAGTAGTTCAGATATGTGTTGCCGCTACATTGTTGATGCAGTGACAACACAAACTATTTGCTCGACTCTATCAATTATCATAAAGATAAAATAGCATCCTCGGCCAATTAAACTAAAATAATACATAAGACTGTGTAATTTGTGATAATATCGAGAAACTTCTTCGTTGGTCCTTCAATATACAGCTTTTATGCATATTAATCTACAAATTGTTACTTAGATTAGAAACTAATAAATGAGTAATTATGTTTGAAGCATCCAAAAAAATAGAAAACATCAAATGGGCTTCTTCCAGCAATACGAGATTCTTCCGTGGCATAGGGAATCTACAATCGACAACCACCACCATCTGACCATCATCATCATACCCGTTGATTGTAAACAAATGCCATTTTTAAATGAATTCTGCATTCCACTTCATTTTTATTGTACCTACCTCTATCTCTCAATTGACAACAAAAAGATACAAACCCTTTTCAGCTACACAGGTGAATTCTCATCGCTCAAAACCAATAATTTCTACATTGAAACAATACAGCCTCCAAGTAATTTAATCTACCTTGACATTCTTCTAAGTCTCCCAGCCTACCCTCATTTTTCTCTCAGCTTTTCCTAATAAATCAATATTCTGTCCCATAAAGTAATAGCTGGCCTACAATGTAGAATTTATCCATTAATTTAAGACGACTATATCAATCTTTCTACCATGCAAGATGTTGCTTTAATTTGAGAGTGATCCTTTGCTAAAAAAGTAAAAGAGAAACTACTCCTATGTAGTCTATATATTGTTTGGAAGCCATACAAGCAAGCTTTCCCCTCCCAACCCCATGCTTATTTACAACACAGGAGCAAATAACCCCACCGAAAATTGACACTGAAACTGCAGAGAGTTATATCAAAAAAAGAGGATTTCCAATGATATAAATATAAACAAGCACAGCTGCAAAACTAAGCAGAAACCAAATCAAAAAGATGGGCAGATCCATACCTCAACCACTCCCATTCTCCATAGAAAGATCAGCCTCCTCATCCTCCTCCTCACCATCCCGAATATTCGCGATCTCCGTCTCCGCCCTCTCCAAAATCTGCCTCTTCTGCACCTCCAAGTCCCTATGGAACTCCATCCTCATCTTCTCCAGCTCCACCATCTGCTGCCTCTTGCTATTCTCAATCCTCTCATATATCGCCCCAAACTTCCTCACCGAATCCGCCAACATCAGGTACGACGCCGGATCGCAACTCACCCCCTGTTTCTCCACCCCCTTCCCAGACGACACCAAATAACCACTCTCGTCCTCATCATCGTCTTCATCATCGTCGTCGTCGTCATCGTCGTCTAAAAACTCGGAATTACCAGGACTGTCACTCATCTCATCCATCCCATCGGCTTTGCTCAGATAAACCCTAGGGTTCATGAATATGTATTCGCCGGAATCCAACCCGCAGGGGAGGCCAGTGTGACGCACCTGCTGCTGCGGGGGGCTCATCAACATATCCATCTTCTTGAAGAAGACCCATTTGCAGGAGGAGGTGCCGGTCTCGGCCACCCTCAACTTCTCCTTCTTGTACCGGCGCTTCAAGGTGTCGAGGCGGTGGCGGCACTGCGCCTCCGACCGGGGCACCCGCGACGCCTGCGAGACCTTCCTCGCCACCTCCCCCCACTCGTCGGCGCGCAGGCTCTTTCTCCCCATCTGCAGGAACCGGTCGCCCCACACGTCTAGGAGGACGAACGTTGCCTGCTCCGACCACTCCCCCGGCGAGCTCCGCAGCGGCTCCGGCGGCGCTGCCGCCGGCTTCGGCCGGGGGGCGAACTCGTAGCCGTGGCCAGCCAGCCGGTCAATCCGCCGCTTCTTCTGAGGGATCTGGCCGAAGTACCGCCTCTCCTCCTCCTCCTCCTCCTCTTCCTCTTCATCCTCCTCCTCATCATCATCACCATCAAACCCTTCCTCCTCCTCGACGTACGCGGCGAATTGGCCGCCGACTCGCCGGCCGAAGCGCCGACCAGTGCCTTCTTCATCGCCGTTGAAATCGCCGCGATTGTAGCGGAAGCGGTGGGAGGGGGCCGGGGGCCCGGAGTCGAGGAGGCGGGACTTTAAGGTGGGGCGGTGGGAGGACGAGGAGGGGTAGGTGGTCGGGGAGCGGTGGTGGCCGCGGTGGCGCTGGGCCTGGTAGCGGCCGTCGTCGTCGCCGTCGTCCATAGTCGTCGTCGGCGGAGTCCCCAAATCGGAAACCCTAGAAGGGAGATCTCGGCGGCGACGGGTCAGAGCTTCGGAGTATGAGACCCGAATGGGTTGGTCGGGTTGGCTTAGTATTTATATACTTGCTGGCCCTTCATTTAACATGGGATCTTGTATTCCACTCAATATTGCTTGAACTCAACTCGTATTTATTAATTTAGTTTAAAATAAATACTTAAAATTTTAACTTATTTATTTTGACTCGAGTTGAGTTCAAAATAGTTCAAGCCAACCATAGGAAAACTTGAACATTATTCACATATCTTTTTCTTTGGTATAACTTGAAATAAAATTAGTTATGAAACTTTAAATAGTTCAATTTCATAACTAGATTTATAACTACATTCACATTATATACATGGAAATAAGTTTCCTGTAATAGAGCACAGCCAAGCAACTATATTCACATTATATACATGGAAATAAGTTTCCTGTAATAGAGCACAACCATCTTGGCTGTGCTAAAAAAATTTTTTGGTCGTTGGATCGTGATCCAACGGCTGGAAATTCAATTTGTACCCAATTTTATCAAATTTTAAACCCAAACCCATTGGCTCCTCCTTCCTTCTCATCTCGATCAATGTCGTCGGCGCCCTCCGCTCTTTTCCCGGCCGCCAGTTAGCAATTTCCGTTGTTCGATGTCGGGGCCGACGATAGCGGCAGGCGGAGATCAAGCCCGTGGAGCTACAGAGTTTGAAGAAGCTCACCCTGAAGTTGTTGAAGTGGGCTATGGACTTCTTCTCCCCTGCCTGAGCCCACCTCGTGCCTCCCAACCCCGACACGTCTGTAAAGTTGCCTCCTTTCCGTTGTTCGTTTTGGGTTTTTTGTGATCCAAAATTTTCAATTTTTCCATCTCTTGTTCAGTTTTTTTTTGTGCAGCAAGCGGATTCGAACGAGCTACAAGGCTAGCTTGAGTTCCCATCCTTTGTTTTTTTTTTTTTGTCTCAAGGTTGGATTATGATTGTGGTATGAACTAGTGTAACCGCCACCATTTGAATTGGATGGGCTGGCGGGAGAATAGGAGATGGGTTGAAAACAGGGATATAAAAACAAAGCATCGTCATTGTAAGGGCATCTTTGATGAAATTGAATTCTTGTTTGTTATTTGTTGTTATCAGTTCCGACTTTCTAGGAGGAACATCATGGAATCAGATCTCTGATTCCATCCCCAATTCGATCCTTGCTCCACCTTTCTGAATTACAAGTCATCATCGAGATGGCTCTGCCGAAGCAGAGTGGGAAGCAGAGCATAGGGAAGGAATTGGTTGTCGAGTTGGGGAAAGAAAACCACATCAGATTGTTGTATGATTGAGACGGCCCGTCTTTTGATGGGGAGTAATTGAGTTCCATTGATAGGAAGCTTGTGAATTAGTTAATTGTTTTTTTTTTGCGGGGAGTGGTTCTGATTATTTATCTTATTGATCAGTGGCTATAGTCTGCTACAAATGAGTGTTGTGTAGATTTTTGAATTTTTTTCCATGATTGTTTTATGGATTTTGAGTTGTTCTAAGTAGTAAGTAGATGGTAGTTATGATTTAAGCTTTCACTGGTCCTTGAGGTGCCCAATTTAATGATAGAAGAGAATTTGATTGTAAAGTTGTTAGTTTTTCACATTTCAGAAGCTAGGAATCGATAAACATGGTTTTTTTGTTGCATTTTGTTTGTCTCTGTACATTTTTTATTGTTTGTTGTTTTGTTCATCAAACCTCCTATCAACCATCGGCAGAAATGCTTTGTTTTTTTATTGGCTTGGTTTTGGTTGGAGTAATTATGCACGGAAGAGTTCCGCACGGATGTAAAGTTTGGGGGTTTTGGGTTTGATTGCTTTCGCTTCGATGATACCATCTTATTTTTTTCTACTACGTTTTGATCATAGATGGTGTGCAAGTGATTCTTTTGTGCCTGAATTCGTGTTTTTTTTGTGTGTGCAGATTTTGATTTTTGTATGTGCTATGCTGAATAAACAATTGCTCGGTTTAGTTGATTTGATTATACAAAGTATGACAAATTTCATTTTTGCATTTTTTGTTGGATATTTTGCTTCAAGATGTCGTTTTTCTTGGTCCTTTATGAATCACGGATTGAGGTAATTTGTGTGCCGGGTTTCGTTGGTTCTTGTCATCGAATTTGTTGGGTTGAGTAAGAAAAATTGCTTGTTTTGATTGATTTTGGTATATGCATTGACGGATTCCGCATAGATGCAAAGAGTTTGAATTACCCCGTTTTCATATCTTGGTGGTGTGTTGAATTTTATGGTAGTTTTGATGCACCTCAAAGTTGGTTTCTTTGCAATTTGGCATCTTTGTGATGGATTCGATTGTTGGTGATAGTGATGTTGGTTTGTGCGTTGGAATTTTTGTTTTTGCAGTCTAAAGAATAGTGATTGAAGTACCTCAAATTTGTTCATGCGGCGGCTGCGAGCGCTGGCCTTAGCGCGGTGATCTATATCTTCACGAAGGAGAACTCTGGCCTACTCACGTTCGGTGTTGAGATTGTGGAAGGCGCTGTTAAGAACGTCGTGGGTGCTGTCTATGACAAGTTCCATGTTGTTCCTATTAATGAAGTGAAATGCCATGTACCTCCCAGGGTCAAAGAGGCCTCCAAACAGGCCATCTCTGTTGCCTAGAATCTATGCATTCATCCATCGCCCTAATCAATTCCACCAAAGATACAGAGCAAATAGAGGATAACATAGCGTGTAGTGGATTGTAATCAACTCATGAGAATCATATGAAAGAGGCAGTGTGCTAAATTATTTTTCCAACATGTAATCAACACATTTTCTGATAGTATTGTCCATACTACGATGTCTATAAATTGAGCGCTTGTCATGCCTTTACAACTAAATATTTAACCACCCCACCCAAGGTTTCTTTTCTGCAAAATTCTTTATTCTTGGAAGGTGGAAGATTTACGAACATCACTACCATGAGGAAACATACAATGACGCATGAGAAGGGTTTTAGGCTACCAAACGAATCAGATTAAAGAAGAACGGCTCCACCAGAAAACAAGAGGTAGATGGCATTATACACAACTAGAATAAAACACACATTTCAATAAAAAAGATGATTTAGCAGTAGCATTTATAGAAGAAAGAACAAGCTATTCCATAGGAAAAGATAACACATTTTACTTTTAAAACCATAACAAATCATATTAACAAACATAACTACGTAACTGCATTGAAACAAACCACTCCCATGTTCTCGATACTACATCTATTATCATATGGCAATTTCAACAGTTTCCGGCCCTTTGCCGTTCTCATCTAACACTTTAGCAATCTTCTATGTAGGAACAAGAGGAAGTTAGTTGGAAAAAGCGTACCCTTGCTCCGCCACTGACACCGTGGCCTTGTAAAGTATAATAGCATGAAAAAACTCAATCCCTTCACAAGAAGTATCGACTGAAGAATATATTACCCAGAGCTCAAGTCCACTACACTGCTTTGCCTCCTCAATGTACCTGAGGTACCAGACTTTAACACACAAAATAGGATCCACTTATAAAATAAAACAAACAAACAGGCAAATCTGATGATATCCCCGCACCAATAGTACGGAATTAAATGAATATCCACATATAGCTCTACTTTCCGTACAACTTGCTGAAAAAAATTCATGCATCCATTCCGAAGTACCAAATGCTCGCCCGCACGCTTCGCATCCTCCAAATCCAAACCCTTCAAAACTTCCAATTCAATCACAAGTGAATTTGCCTGCTTCTCAAAAATCGAAACTTGCTCAAGAGCTTTGCATAGACCTTGATAGTTGAAACTTTCCACTACAACCACCAAAAGGACAGAATAAGTGGTCTGCTTAAACTGTGATTTTTCTTCATCATATACCACCATGTTTGTTCACTCAACACAACATCTAAGAATTACCTTTATCAGAAGATAGAATGTTGTTGATGCAGAGCTCATATTCAACTTTTCTGGTACAATCTGATCTTAGGTGCTGATTGTATTGCGATTTCAGCTAAGATGGCAGACGAATCAACAACATTGCACGTCAAATCAAAATAAAAAAAATGACAAGTCTATCTTTTGCAGGATCATGCATTTTACAAAAAGGAATTAGTGATCTTTGGCCAACTGCCAATCTAGAAAAGAAATCAATTTCCAGTTTTAAAGCTTGATGATAAAGTCTCTCAATTATATCAACCTCTTCACCCATCAAAGAGACACTTAGATTATAAAGTAAGTCTTCAATCTGTACGACTGACGCCTATAATAGATTAATAGAATTTATGCATACTAGCAGTTGCTGACTGTTTGAGCAAAGCAATTGAGCTCATCCATCTTTCTGACCTCAAATATCTCAGATGAGTAATTATCTATCCATTTTCTGTAAACATAATTCACGGATTTCAGCAAACAAAATTCACAAGGAGCAATCACAGGTTTTAATGAGTGTTTCATATGACTCACTTCAAATAACAACCAAGAACTTTTGCAATTCACCCTGTACCCTGACATGTTAATAAAAATCAGATACACAAACACAAGCTGTTGTGAAAACAAGAATGAATTTCCAATTGCAAAACCCATAAACTTGCCTGAACATTTGTCATGGGAAAATAGCACTACTCCTCTCTTCTCCCCTGATATTGTCCACTCTTTAAGAACATCCGAGTGCCTCCACAATTCCTCCATGTCTTCAGGTGAAACCCTTGAATCCCAATATTTTGACTTATCTACTACTATTGGCCCTGAAAAACCATGAAATATGAAAACCTTGCACAAAAAGAAAAACAGAAAAAAAGACTAATAATCTCCAAGTGCAAGTTGAATAGAATACAAATAAACATGACAGTGCCACTTTGTAAGAAATCACAAGTTAATAATAGTTTGGTGATTTTAATTTGTCTACCTTCAGTTGATGGACTCGGAACAACAGGGCCAGCATCAGTAAGAGTGGACTGATTGTCAAAATTTTCACAATACAATTGTTCTCTGAACAAAGGAAAGATCAAATGTGACGACCCGCCCTAACCGAGCCCGGGTGTTGCTGAGAAATGAATCATAACATGGCAAATAAATCTACATATTTATTAATCATAAAAATAATAAATCATATTATGATAGCATGCATTAAAATAAAGAAATAAATTAACTACTTAAGCAAATATTCAACAGTCTTGGACCGTTTCCCGTAGCCACACTTATAACTCAAAAGAGTAAAAAGGAAGTCTAATTTATTATCCATTCGCCAAACCTAAGTTGGTAAGAGAACCGTCCACCACACTCTTAAGCATCAGTCCGCAACTGTTCACCTG
>JAVDBV010060188.1:0-14148 GCA_032619315.1 Piper longum
CCGCCCCCCGTGGCCGGGGCTATAGGGGGGCGGGACGACGGGGTCGAGGGGGAGTGGGGTGTCCGTGGCAGAGCGGCGATATCCGTAGTGGGGCGTCCGAGGGCGGTGGCTGTATTGGGGTAGCAATGAACCAAGGCGATGTCAGCAACCCCTCCCCCTCTGCCCGTACAGTAATATCAGTACATATCCTTCCATAGGGCTGAGAGACGCTGCTACCAAACCTCTTCCCGTATGCTTGGTACGCAAATTGATTTGAGGCACGACGATACGATTGACGAATGTTGACACTTGGATTGGGATTCCTTCCCCATCACATTTACGCTATTGTTATCATGTATGTTCGGGACCCCCGGTGGTTTGGTCTACGAATCGACGAACCACCTATCCTCCTATCTTTCTAGCTACCATCTCCCCTCTCCCCGCCCCCCCTCCTCCTCTCTCTCTAGCTACCATCTCCCCTCTTTTCATCCCCCCCCCCCCCCTTCCTTTTATTGATTGCTTGATAAATGGTTGATTGATAATTGATCACTCCTCTTCGCACTCCTGCTTGTCCTCGGGTTTGATGGATCCCGTGACTTGAGCTTCCCTTAATTAGGTGCGATTGCCTTTTATTTTATTTTTTGCTTTTTCTGATTGTTGGATTCATTTATTTATTTTTTTAAAAAAACGAAATAACACATACTATGACTTGATCTCTCCATGTCTACTTCTTGTTCACAATTTATTTGTTTTTTTCTAAAGGTTTCCTGCGTCTGCTTTGTTTATTTCATGCTAGTGCTTGTGCTTGTCTGAATGGGTTGCTTATGATTCATCCCCAATTTCGCCCTTTGAGTGGCCCTGCAATTACAATTTTGCTATTGAGCAGCGAAAATGGTCAATTATAGCTGCCACATGTTGGTCTGTTTTGTGTGTGTGTGTGTCTAATGTCTATGCCTATGTATGTGCGTGTAGGGCATAGAGAAGCTACACTTGAGATGAGATGAAATAGTGGAGCAAGTAAAGCAGGGAGTTGGGCTACTAGACATGGCTTTCAAGCCGCTGGTGTGGTACTGCCGGCCAGTTAAGAATGGATTTTGGTCCACCGCAGTGGAAAATGCCTTCGGTGCATATACACCCTGTGCCATGGACACCTTGGTCGTTGGGATTTCGCATTTAGCTCTTTTCGGCTTGTGCTGTTATCGAATATGGCTTACCAAGAGAGACAACAAAGTTCGCAGATTTTGCCTCAAGTCTCCTTATTACAATTACATGTTGGCCTTCTTGGCAGCTTTTTGCTTTGCAGAACCTCTGTTTAGGATGGTCATGAATGTGTCTATTTTTAATGTGGACGGACAGTCTGGTGTTGCTCCCTTTGAGGTGAGTTTCTCCCTCCACTTGATTGTCTTTTTGCTCTTTTTAGCCACTTATTTACCGTTCAAAGTGTCTGTTGGGAAGCTAGGGGTAGTACTTCTATTGCGGTTAAAATTTGCTCGGGTAATGAAATCAGCTAGAGTGTCTGTTGTCTGTTGAAGATTTGGTATACTAAGATACCACCCACCAGCAGCCAATTTAGGAGAGCTTGTGCTGACGTCCCGCAAATACCTCAATTTTGTTGCCTGGTTTAGTGATGCTAATGATGTTGATGCGTCCTTATTTTGTTATGAAAAAACATGAGTTGTACCTCCCCCTCCATGGCATGTACAACTATCAAATACTAGAGGCTAATATCGTATCTCTGCATTTTTATTTATTATTAGAAAGCATTGGAGGAAAAGGCATTTATATAAATATCTGACGTAAAGATGGGTTCGAACTTGATGTAGTTTGTCTGTTGGAAGCAAGCTAGCTATGCAGAGTGTAAACTTTTTTTTTCTTTCTCCACCTTATTGCAGATAGTTTCTACATTAATTGAAGCAGTTGCTTGGTGTTGTATGCTGATTCTCATTGTATTAGAAACTAAAGTGTACATTCGGGAGTTTCGTTGGTATGTCCGCTTTGGAATCATCTATGTTTTGGTTGGGGAATCTGTAATGCTCAACCTTGTCCTTTCTGTCAAAGAGCGCCAAAAGCAGTAGGACACACATTTATGTTCTAACTTACTGTCTTCCTTTCTTTATTCCAAAAAGTGTTGATGTCATCAAACAATACATCTGATGCCTAGATTTTCCTTGCAGATCTGTGCTCTATCTTTATCTTGGTGAACTCTTTGTTCAGGTCATTAGTGAAGATACATTTATCTTGTAGTTCTTGTTTTTTTAATAAAAAAAATGTTGTGCTTATAGTTGGAGCCAATATTGCTGTATTTTTTTTTTCCACAGGTTTTATTTGGATTATTGTCAATATTTTACGTGCCTGATTTGGATCCTTATCCGGGATATGTTCCACTTCATGATGAGACATCTGCTTACAGCACTGAATATGAACCACTCCCTGGGGAAGAAGAGATATTCCCGGAGAGGCATGTTAATAT
The DNA here is from genome assembly GCA_032619315.1 of Piper longum. Lineage (NCBI taxonomy): Eukaryota > Viridiplantae > Streptophyta > Magnoliopsida > Piperales > Piperaceae > Piper > Piper longum. The sequence continues at coordinate 2,450 of JAVDBV010060188.1, forward strand.
TTTTTCAAGTAAGTGGTAAAAGCATTTCTTATCATGTGTCAATCATTAGACAATGTAAAATAAAATTTATTTTGTCAAAGAATTTCTGCTTGAGCATTGCCGGTCACAAGCCTGGAGGAAGGAGAGTTGGCATCAAGAAAAGCAGAAGACAAAAAAAGAAGAGAAGGCAGCATTTTATTTTCGAAACAGCAACATTCGTCATGTAGTCACGAAGAAATCTCAATATACGTTGTGCTTTGTTTTGTTTTTCATTGTATTTTTAGTGCATTTTATTTTAGAAGATAACTTGTATGTATGACAGAATAAGTTATTATTACAATTATTCTTTCTAAAAAACCGAAACTTAATACCGGGTGTTTTTTTACATGGGTCTCATGACTATGGTAGTTTACATCATTATGATTTCATTGTTTGAGAAAAATATACCAAATAAAGTTTTATTCATGGCACCAAAATATTGTTTGATTATTTTGATTTTTTCTAGAAATATTTTTCGAATGGATGACGCCCCTTATGCAACTTGGCCACAAAAGACCCATTACTGAGAAAGACGTCTGGAAGTTGGATTCATGGGATAGAACTGAGACACTTAACAACAGGTGCCCGTCAGTCATCGTTTTGGGCCTGTATGGCTACATCAGATTTTGCTTCTTTTGTAAATATATGTACGTTGTAGGTTTCAAGAATGCTGGCTTGAGGAATCTAGGAAACCTAAACCATGGTTGTTAAGAGCATTAAACCGTGCCCTTGGAGGGAGGTAAATATTATCTGCCATGAATTCGGTTTCTATGTGTATTGTTTATGTGAACCTATTTTCTGACCTCTCTTGATTAGTAACTATGCTCTTTTTCTTATAGATTTTGGCTGGGAGGATTTTTCAAGGTTGGAAATTTAATTTCTTCTATTACTAGAATAAATGGAAACCATCAAATTTTTTAAGTCTGTTTGTTACCATATACATTCAGTTTTGCTTTTTATTACATTTTTAACAGTTCTTTTTTATCATATGCTGCTTTGCCCATAGATTGGAAATGATGCTTCTCAATTTGTGGGCCCAATGATCCTGAACCTCCTCTTAAAGGTGCTTGCCACACTATTAGTATTAAATTCTATCTTTCTCTTCCTTTATGCTAGATAATTATTGGCTACTGCCTCCCTTGTAAATTTTCATTTCCAAATATCCACATGCCCTCCATATGTGTATGTGTGTGTGTGTGATGTGTGCATTGTGAACCATGGTTTTTCTACTGAAATTTGTTTTTTCTTTTACTACAGTCTATGCAAAGTGGAGATCCACCATGGATTGGTTATATATATGCCTTTTCAATATTTTTAGGAGTGGTACGTTCTCTCAAGTTTGGATTTGTTTTTCTAACTATCAGATCTCTTATTGACCATATTCTTCTGGCAAAATATTAGTGTGCACCTGCTCCCTTTTAGTGAGCTCACGACTATTTTCCTTGTACCTAACATATTTTTTAACAGTCATTAGGGGTGCTATCTGAAGCTCAATATTTTCAAAATGTCATGCGTGTGGGTTTTCGCCTGAGATCAACCTTGGTATGGTTTATTCAAGTTAATTTTGTTTATTTTTTGTTACAATCTGTACCACCAAATAAATTTAACCTGACATTAAAAAAAAATTGTTGGTTTCCTTATTGATGCAGTTTTATTTCCATTAAATAGTCATAGCATTTGCAAATATGTTTTAGCTGTAAATGTTGTAGATTGCTGCCGTCTTTCGTAAATCTCTGAGATTAACACACGAGGGTCGCAGAAAATTTACATCTGGTAAAATAACCAATCTGATGACAACAGATGCTGAAACCCTTCAGGTGCATTCTAAAACCTCTCTTTTCTTTGTAAAAAACATTGCAGTTGATGTTATCACCTTATCTTTTTTGTGGGTATATGCAGCAAATATGCCAACAGCTTCACAGCCTATGGTCAGCTCCATTTCGAATCATCATCTCTCTTGTCCTTTTGTATGACCAGCTGGGTGTTGCTTCCTTGTTGGGGGCTTTGATACTTGTTCTCATGTTTCCCATACAAGTAAGATGGTTTTCTAGTACTGGTTTGGTTTCATCATACGCAAGTGAATTGTTTGGTAATCTCAACATTTAGCCTAAATTAGTTCCCTAATTGTCAGAATCTTCATTTGTTGAACAAATTATCTATCTACGCGCCTGCTCCTTCTGGAAAGTTAATATACTTTAAATATTGATCCAATACATGCCATATTTGCTGCACGGACTTAATTATCGATCTGCTAGTGGCTTTCAGTGCCACCCTCTGAAACATGTCCCTTTTGTTTTCAGACATTTATGATTAGCAAAATGCGGAAGCTATCAAAAGAGGGTCTCCAACGAACTGACAAGCGGATAGGCCTAATGAATGAAATCTTGGCAGCTATGGACGCAGTCAAGTACGATTTACTGAAGATGTATTTCACTTGACATTGACTTATAATTGTTGACCCTGCTCTTACTTCGAAAATATAGATGTTATGCATGGGAACAAAGTTTTCAATCAAAGGTGCAAAATGTTCGAAATGAAGAGCTATCTTGGTTTCGAAAGGCACAACTATTGGCCTCGGTATGATAAAGTTGCAAGTTTTTTTCAATATCATACTGAATTGTATTCTTCGTTACAAGCAAAGGTTTCCTGTTACATATGGAATATTGTATATTTTTACCTGATAATATTTTCTTCTCTTGCAGTGCAACATGTTCCTTCTAAATAGTATTCCTGTAATAGTTACAGTAATTTCTTTTGGATTGTACTCTTTGCTTGGAGGAAACTTGACACCTGCCAAAGCTTTTACGTCTCTATCACTCTTTGCAGTTCTTCGATTTCCCTTATTCATGTTACCCAATCTGATTACTCAGGTGGGCCATTTTGCATCTCTTCTCATCTCCTTTTGTATGCCACTTTTGATTCATCATTATCATCTACATGCTATCCTCCTCCAAAAAGTCTCTACAGCTAGGTTGTGGAGGCATGTAATCACTGATAGATCCTTCTGATGTATAAGAGGGGAAGATGAGACGGTTTCTAAATTTAAGCATCTAGGCTAAACCTAGGTGATTCCAAATTATTTCTTTTCTTAACACTGATGTTAAAGATATTGCATTTATAATTATATTCTAATGAGAGAACGAGTTTTTGCAGCTCTATCTCTATTTAACCAGTTAAAACTGTTTGAGTCTTTCACGACTTCATTATTGGACAGGAAGGAATGAAGACATCTATTCTTATGATTTCTGGATTCACTTCAATGTTATTGTACTTGATATCACAAGTCAAGATATCTCATAACCTTGGTGGTGGATTTGAGACCTTTCCTTACAAATGCGGGTTCATGCTTAGTTGTATTAGGCTTGCTATTGGAATGAAGCTAAATATTTAAGCCTACTAGTCTCTCCTGAGCAGATGGGATGATTCAAGATGTATTCTGTTTGCAGGTTGTGAATGCTAATGTTTCTCTGAAACGTTTGGAAGAGTTGTTTCTTGCTGAGGAGAGAATTCTTTTGCTAAACCCACCCATTGAACCGGGACTCCCAGCAATCTCAGTCAAGAATGGATTTTTTTCATGGGATGCTGGGGTTTGTATTTGTGAATCACATTTTTAGTTCATTCGTATGTTTATTGGATGTTGGTACTGAAAAACAAAATTTTATCAGGCCGAGATGCCAACATTATCAAACATCAATGTGGATATACCTGTTGGTAGCCTTGTTGCAATTGTTGGCAGTACTGGAGAGGGGAAAACATCGCTAATATCTGCAATGCTTGGGGAACTGCCTCCAATGGAAGATACAAATATTGTTCTCAGAGGCACAGTAGCTTATGTTCCTCAAGTTTCGTGGATTTTCAATGCCACAGTAAGCTCTACTTGTTTGAAAAGTGCTTTATGTTATGTATCTACTTTCTGGTTTTGTGTGTTTTGTGTCATTAATACTGTAATTATAGTGGGAGATTCAACCGTGCACTCTTTCTAGGTACGCGACAATATTTTATTTGGGTCAGCTTTTGATCCGTCACGGTACAGAACAGCCGTTAAAGTGGCTGCATTGGAACATGATCTTGAATTGCTTCCAGTAAGTAAGATATGTTCTGTTGATTATGACTGAAGATGATTTTTTATAATGAGACTCTTGCATCTTAAATTTAATATATACAACATTTAATTGTTTAGTGAAGTCAGATAGATTATGTGCTTATTAAGGCTTCAAAATGTTGTGTTTCACCTGTTACTTTTCCAGGGTGGTGACCTTACGGAGATTGGTGAAAGAGGGGTGAACATAAGTGGGGGACAGAAGCAGAGAGTCTCAATGGCCAGGGCTGTATATTCTAACTCAGATGTCTACATCTTTGATGACCCTTTGAGTGCTCTGGATGCCCATGTTGGTCGTCAGGTGAACACTTTTCTCCTTATTTCTTTACCATCACTTGCTATTTTAACTAACCATGAACTCAACTTTGTGTTGCCTTGATGGTATTTCAGGTTTTTGATAAATGTATTAAGTATGAATTAAGAGAAAAAACAAGGGTCCTTGTCACCAATCAGCTGCACTTTCTTCCACTCGTGGATAGGATCATTTTGATTCATGAGGGCATGGTGAAAGAGGATGGGACTTTTGAGGAATTATGTAAAGCTGGACCTTTGTTTCAAAAGTTAATGGAAAATGCAGGAAAATTGGAGGAACAAACAGTAGATACTGAAGAGGAAGAGAATGCTGAACAGAAAAATGGGAAACCTGTAATGAATGGGGGGCTTTCTCAGAAGGACAGTGGCTTATCAAAAAATGAAGCTGATTCTACTGAAACAAAAGAAAAGAAGTCTGTGCTTATTAAGCAGGAGGAACGTGAAACTGGTATTGTCAGCTGGAATGTTCTTGTGAGGTAAATGATTTTTTTTTTTTCACTTCGTGCTTGCCAGGAAAAATGATTTCACATAAACTGGGATGCCACTTCTATATATTTTATGCAAATATTTCATAGTAAAACAAAATTAAAGTAGTAGCATACACCACTCGAGAGAGATTGAGATGGTAAAACTCGAGCACTTGTATTAATGTATTATTCGTTAAAATATTATCCATTTATTGTCGTTAATCCAATATTTGTATTTTCTGATTGCTTGTTCTACTTATCCTGAAGTAATTCGTATGCTTGTTCATCACGGTTGGCCAAATACATTTCAGGTATCAAAATGCATTGGGTGGGTTCTGGGTGGTTGTCATGCTACTCTTCTGTTATATCATGACTGAAGTTCTAAGAGTCTCTAGTAGTACCTGGTTGAGTGTTTGGACTGATCAAAGCTCTGGAAAGAGATATGGGCCTGGTTTTTACAATATGGTGTATGCAGCACTTTCATTTGGGCAGGTAAACAACTGTTTTTTTTTTTCATTTTGAGCTAGTGAATAGTTTATGGAGTCTCACTTACGAATGTTTGACTTCTTGTCAGCATATATTAATTATCCTTAATGTTTCAGGTTCTATTAATGCTGCTCAACTCATATTGGTTGATAATCTCAAGTCTTAATGCTGCTAAAAGGCTGCATGATGCCATGCTGAAATCTATACTGCGTGCTCCAATGCTATTTTTTCATACCAATCCCTTAGGACGAATAATCAATAGATTTGCTAAGGATCTTGGAGATATTGACCGCAATGTTGCAATCTATGCGAATATGTTTCTTAGCCAAGTGTCTCAGCTGCTATCAACTTTTGTGCTTATAGGAATCGTGAGCACTGTATCATTGTGGGCTATCATGCCACTGCTTATTCTGTTCTATGCAGCCTACCTGTATTACCAGGTACGCCATTTCAAATGTTCTTTGAATTTAGTAAAGCAATTCTTCCTCACTCCATTTACTGAATTTATAGTGCCATTATTGATTGAACTAGTGACGTAATTTCTATCCTTTGCTTGCCAGAAACTAGAGCCTTTTCCCACACTTCTGGATGTAATTTTTAATTACTTTTTGTCATTGGCTATTTGATGGTTAGGATGCTTCTATATTTTCCCCTTTGCGTTTTTTAATTAAATATTTAACTTCATAAAAAAAGAGTAGTGTGTTGTACATTTGCTGCAAAATGCCTCTGAAATGATTCATGGAAAGTTAATTTGCTGTTTAGCACGTTAGAGTCCTGGAGGGTGCTAAAAGAAATAATACTATATTTTTTTCTCAGAGTACTGCTCGCGAGGTAAAGCGATTAGATTCTATCACAAGATCTCCTGTTTATGCTCAGTTTGGGGAGGCATTAAATGGTTTGTCTACAATTCGAGCTTATAAGGCCTATGATAAGATGGCCCAGATAAATGGAAACTCGATGGATAATAATGCCAGATTTACACTGGTAAACATGAGTGCAAACCGATGGTTGGCCATTCGCTTGGAATCATTGGGTGGTGCCATGATCTGGCTAATTGCTACATTTGCTGTTATACAAAACCAACGCGCTGAAAACCAGTTGGCTTTTGCATCAAGTATGGGTTTGCTTCTCAGCTATGCATTGGACATCACCAGTCTCCTAACAGGCGTTCTTCGTCTTGCAAGTCTTGCTGAAAATAGTTTAAATGCTGTTGAGAGAGTGGGTACATACATGGATTTGCCTTCTGAGGCTCCACTGATTATCGAAACTAGTCGCCCACCACCTGGTTGGCCATCAGAAGGAATTATTAGGTTTGAGGATGTTGTTCTCAGGTATAGGCCAGAACTTCCACCTGTGCTTCATGGTTTGACTTTCACAATTTCTCCCAGTGAAAAAGTTGGAATTGTGGGGAGGACTGGAGCTGGGAAATCTAGCATGCTAAATGCTTTGTTCCGCATTGTGGAATTGGAAAGAGGAAAAATTTGTGTTGATGGCTATGATATTTCAAAGTTTGGTCTAGAAGATCTGCGCAAGGTTCTCGGGATTATACCTCAGGCTCCGGTACTTTTTTCAGGTAGAAGTCTCTATATTTATGTGAAAATTTTTTTCAGGAAGAAGTATCTTTTTAATCCATGTATAACATATTTCTTAATGATATTAAGTTTTTGCTGCCTCTACATTTTTTCTTGCACTCCCCACCTCTTAGCCAACTTGGGTGCTCCTTAGCCATTCCACACCCAGAGGGAGAAAAAATGTACCAAAATTTGATTAATGCTTTTTATCATTCAGGTACAGTTCGGTTTAATCTGGACCCTTTTAATGAGCATAATGATGCTGATCTTTGGGAGGCTTTAGAGAGAGCGCATTTGAAGGATGTCATCAGGAGAAATGCATTGGGACTAGATGCTGAGGTAATGTGTAACGCAGTTGTTGCATTTGGTAGATAATTTCTTGTATTTCCTTTATGTGGGGGTTACTCATGATAATAATGTTTTCTGGGCTAGATTGATAAAGCATTATGATATATTATTAACAACACTTTTGCCTTTGAAGGTTTCTGAAGCTGGTGAAAATTTTAGTGTTGGGCAGAGGCAGCTTCTTAGTCTTGCTCGAGCTCTTTTGAGAAGATCGAAAATACTAGTTCTTGATGAAGCTACTGCAGCTGTCGATGTCAAAACTGATGCTCTTATCCAGAAGACCATTAGAGAAGAGTTCAAATCGTGCACCATGCTCATTATTGCTCACCGTTTGAATACAATTATTGATTGTGACCGGGTGCTTCTTCTCAGTGCCGGTCAGGTGTGTAAAGATCTCTAAGATTGAATTTGATTTGTATTATTTAAGACAATAATCCTGACGCATTAGCCTAACTAAGTATGCACATTTCATAATTAGATGTTCTAACTAGATACTCAATTTGTCATCGCAGCACAAACGTTCAGTTTTACATTTGTAGTTCATGTGCAGGTTTTGGAATTTGACTCCCCTGAGGAACTTCTCTTGAATCATGGTAGCGCTTTCTCCAAGATGGTTGATAGTACTGGAGCTGCCAATGCTCAATATTTACGGGTATCTTTCAATTTCCTTAAATCATTTTCTATATTATGTTCACTATCATCAATGAATGAAATTGGGGATGGATTCTCACTTTCTGGTAAAACGAAGGACTTGAGAATGTCTTTCTATAATTTATAGGAAAAGGGTTACTCAGCTAACGTGAGAAATATCATTAATTATTTATCTAATTTTCTTAACTGATGTGGAATATTAATGAAAAACAGAGCTTAGTTGTTGGGGATGGCGAGAACAGGTCACGGAGGGATGATTTGAAGAGAGAAGATGGTCAGAGGAGATGGTTAGCTTCGTCTAGATGGGTAGCTGTTGCTCAATATGCACTTGCTGTCAGCTTGACTTCATCTCGAAGTGACCTACAGAGATTGGAAATTGAGGATGAAAACAGCATCGTTAAGAAAACAAAGGATGCAGTCATCATTTTGCAAGGTGTTCTGGAAGGGAAGCATGACAAATCAATTGAAGATACATTGAATCAATCGCAGGTACCTAAAGAAAGATGGTGGTCATCTCTCTACAAAGTTGTAGAAGGTAAGAAATTTTGTCGAGTTAAAGAGTATTTTATGTGCCGATGAATTTGATGTTTCTATTTTCTATTAGCAACTATAAAGTACTTGGTGAGTCACAAGAAGTGGCAGACTAAATGGAAAGAAGGGAAGTCAATATAACTTAAAACTTGTCAATTTTGGCTAACAAAGCGATGGTATTTTTGTTCATTAACTTCCTCATTTTCGTTTGCTCATGTGGAAGGACAAACGTACTCAGTGCAGTCTAGATGTGCTTTTTTTTTTGGGGGCATTATGTGGTGAGTCACAAGAAGTGGCAGACTAAATGGAAAGAAGGGAAGTCAATATAACTTAAAACTTGTCAATTTTGGCTAACAAAGCGATGGTATTTTTGTTCATTAACTTCCTCATTTTCGTTTGCTCATGTGGAAGGACAAACGTACTCAGTGCAGTCTAGATGTGCTTTTTTTTTTGGGGGCATTATGTGGTGAGTCACAAGAAGTGGCAGACTAAATGGAAAGAAGGGAAGTCAATATAACTTAAAACTTGTCAATTTTGGCTAACAAAGCGATGGTATTTTTGTTCATTAACTTCCTCATTTTCGTTTGCTCATGTGGAAGGACAAACGTACTCAGTGCAGTCTAGATGTGCTTTTTTTTTTGGGGGCATTATGTGGTGAGTCACAAGAAGTGGCAGACTAAATGGAAAGAAGGGAAGTCAATATAACTTAAAACTTGTCAATTTTGGCTAACAAAGCGATGGTATTTTTGTTCATTAACTTCCTCATTTTCGTTTGCTCATGTGGAAGGACAAACGTACTCAGTGCAGTCTAGATGTGCTTTTTTTTTTGGGGGCATTATGTGCCAGTCAAGAAGCTATTAACTTGATGTTTTTGACTTTCCAGGTCTAGCGGTGATGAGCAGGCTAGCTCGCAATAGACTAAATGCACCTGGGGAGATGTTTGAGGACAGAACTGTTGACTGGGACCAAGTAGAGTTGTAGCCAAAAACAAAAACGTATTTCGTGGTTGCGTCCACTATGGACAGTGGATTTAGCATTTTCGAGCAAATGTACTAGTCCCTTGTGAACCAGGGGGACTTGGCAATGGTATATAGACTTGAATAACACATTAAAAGTGGGCAGTGATGTTGTAAGAATGAACATGGGTTGGGTTAGATCTTTTTTGCCGGTTGAAGACGGTTGTTTTGGGACCTTTTCATTTATCCCTCTTGAGGTGATCATATGGTCACTGTGAAGTGGGCAAAGTTTGTTTCTCTTGGTGGGAACTATTAGTAACTTTTCTATTTCTCAAGGATGCAAACCATGTAGAGAAAAATTACAAAATGTATTTCTCATGGGGTTAAGATTGTCAATATTTGCATAAATTAATGTATTAATGCAATTGAGTGAAGGAAAAGAACAAATTAATAAATTGAAAATACGTATGTGTAGCATGTAGTGGGTAAGGCATGACGTGTCTCTTGTTACATAAGATTCACTACACTGGCAGTGAAGGGTCGTGCGTCCCCTCAACCAAGGGCAAGCCTCAGTTTTAAAACATTCACTTCGTACATGTGTCTGGTCGAACAACATTGCGCATGCTCGATGATATACTCCGGGTCTCGGACAACGTCCGATAATGTGGCGTCCTCCTGACGGATCTTGGCTTGACAAAGCGAGTTTTGCCTTTTGCCTGGGAAGAAAAAGGTTGGCCAGTCTTGTGCTTTGCCACAGCTTTTGATCGACGACAAACGTATTAATTGTGCCGCTCATGCCGTTTACCCATCTTCTTTGCATCATGATTATGATTTAGTAAAACCACACCACCTCTTTTTGTAATGCTAGTATTTTATTTCATTGGCATTTGGGAAGTAGTCAAGGCCAAGGGGAAGGATGTAGAAACTACTACGTCGGTCGTCGTTGGCCATTTTTGGTGAAGTAAAAACAAAAATTGTGACAAGCTGAGGATAATCTGTTGGCTTCCAGTAATATAGTCGATCAATTATTCAGAGTGATGATTGTTGGGAAATAGACACTTCAGCGGAAACAACCCAAAAAATATTTCCCCTCAAGATGAAATGAAAACAAATATAAGATAGATAAGAGACATCAAGAAAAATGGATGGAAACTTTTCTCCCAATTTAGAGAAAAGAAAACCAACCTACTCGATCAATTTTTATTAAGAAATCTCTTACAATCAAGTATCAAAAAAAATCTCTCCTTATCACAAATCAGACCAATAACAAAATCTGAAAATACAATTCTTGAGAATATAAATATATGAGAAATTGAGAAAACTAACATACACCTCAAATGAAAATTAGATCAAACTCACACCCTAGATGACGACCCCTACTTCAACTTGAGATGATGAATACTTCTCCAAACTCTCCTTATATGAGCCAAATGTGCTCAAAAGCTCTCAAGAGGATGTTGTTCTCTTCTAACATCAGAAGTCTCCTTTATATAGAAAAAGATGAGTAGAATTCTAGAGGCCAACTCATTAAATTTTTATAGCAAAGGATAAAATCACACGTCGGTATACCAAATGCCAACCATTAGTGTGATAACCGAAGAACCAAAAACTGGCAATTGAATATTTCAATGCGAATGGGTGAGGGAAACTCAACAATGATAACTATAATGAGAACCATGATCAATTTTGTGGTAGTCAATTTTGAGAACGCTTGGTGCCAAAGGGCTGGAAGTATACAGCCACTAATAGTAATGGTAGGCCTAACCACTGTTAAAAAACGGCAGATTCTATTTATAATGGGCCAATTATTCATGTAACACCCCGACTCGGCTCACCCGTGAACTAACCCAGAAATGTTACCGGCGACCAAACCATTCGATAATCTACTAGATTCGGTTAAGCCGACCCGGATCTACTCTCGGCGTCTCAAGATGAAGATACGATTTTCTATATGCATGGATGAATGCACGAAAATCCTGGCATGCTACTACATGGATGACATGCAACAAATTTACACAAATCAACACAATCGCATCAAAATTCAAAAAGGATTTCTAAGTCAAAACGGACAGAACCTCCCCTAAAAGTGCAATTAGGGGCCACCCTGTCTAAATATTATGTATAAACATATATGCATATCTTTAGCAATTTCAATCACACAAAATATAATCAACCATATACTTATTTTAATGCACGGGTCTCAGCCCACCTGTGCTTTCTCTTCACAATTCACATCATATTATCATGTCAAAATTTAATCACA
>JAVDBV010060189.1:0-20609 GCA_032619315.1 Piper longum
TATATATATATATATATATAAGAGTGATCATAATTAGAAAGCTCTCATATGATTATACATATATAACCTTTTAATCATGTGCAGCAGAGGTTAATTTCTGTCTGTCATGAATGGATTATTTTCTCATACAAATCTAACAATTAATGACCAAACATAATTTGGCAAAGATAACTACACTTGGGGTAGTCCCTTGCTCCTGATCCAGTTGACCACTAATACACTAAAATGCCGGGACGGCGTCTGCCTTTCTATCTTTGAGCCTGATCAGTCATCCGCTAGTGTATCCACTACCCATTGGGCCTGTTAACATTGAGGTGCATACAACTTAAAAAGCCACTGCCGCTCAATTGTCTGTGTTGGCGCACGTATATGCATCCTAACTTTTTTAAAAAAATTATCTGATAGCATTCCAGCGACATTAATTTAATAGTTTGGGGCCTAACAAAAAAATCATTTTTATTCTTTGACATAATTATATTTTTTAAAAAAAAATTAAAAATAATTTAGTTATGAAGCTGAAAATAATCCAGCTAAAGTAAAAAAAAATTCCGCAAAGAGATGGCCCAATAATATTTATTTGAGTATAATTATTAAATAATGGCTCTCCATCCAAATAAATATGATCTGATGTGCGATTGAGACATAACGAATTTGGGTCCGCTAACCATTTGACCGATTCCTTTCTGGATAGGAGAGCATAAAAAAGTCAATGCATGACTTGAATGAGTGATGTGGGCCTACGACCAACAGCGGCCACGTGGTTGGGTGTCGGCCCAACTAACACGGCCTTTCTTTCACAGGCGGGGCCCACGCCCGCAATCAATGCGGTTGTCCCTCATGGGCTAAAATTACGCACAGCCCCACACTAACCATTGCACCACGCTTGCGTCACGGCTACGACTGCACCTAGATTTCTTCTTTTTTTTTTTTTTGTTCTTTTTTGTAGTAAAGATGAGCGGACGTAATTACCCGGCGATGAATGAAATGAATCAAATTAGGGGGCGACGATATCTGCGGTCGGATCATATTTGAGATGAAGGGGGAAGGAAAAGTGAAAAAGGTGGCGATCGGGATTTGATTTGATTGTAATTTGCAACTTAGTACGCTTTTGGGGGGAGCGAGGGCGGGTGTGAGATCCCAGAAAAAAAGAAAAAGTGTTTATGGACAGTGGGAGGATAAAAACTGAGAGGAAGGTTAGATGCTAATACCACCAAACTAATGTTTATCAAAAATACAAGGTATTACTTAGAAAGTAGATCGGTCACGAGTACCTCTACAAATTAGGTTTTTTTTTGGATAACATGGGAGCGATGCTATAAGGGGGGGAAGTAAAGGCGCAACGTCGTGTGGAAGCATATATTGAGAGGCGTAAGAAGATCTAACTAACCACCGTTCACACAGAAAGAAGTTTGATATTGATGATCAACGCACCGGGCATCGGACTATTACCGGCTCGATCGTTGGGAAGTGAATGGTCGATGACTACTTAATTAATATGATCTATACATGGTTGGAGCCAATTAACATTAAATGGCTGGACCCAATTAACTTCCTTTGATAAGAGCCCACAAAATCCATAATTATTCATCTTTGTCCTACGTTTCAGTTTTCATAACACAATTCAATCAATTCGTATTTGATTTCTCATATTAATTGGGATGTATGTAAGAGGTAATAATTAGTCTATGCTGCAGAACGAAGCAAAAAACACCCCGAGAAAGAGATGAGAAATGCGTGATTGCATCCCAGCTGTCGAGTTTTCACCCCAGAAGGAGCATGGTAGGACCCGGCCGAGCCCTATTATCCTCGTAAATCCTTGTAACTGCTCACCCTAGGTAGGATCCAAGACTGGTCAAAAGAAGAAAGGAAAGAAAACACAGGCACGCACAAACACTGACGGCGTCATTCTGTTTTTTAACACCCAACATCCTCCCGACGTCAACGTTAACTCTGGACAGCCGCACTCCCTCACCATCTACCACAACTACGTAGCCCTACCCCCACCCACCATAGATATGTTACCCCAAGTCCCAACCCAAGACCGACCGAGTTTCTCTTGATTCTTGAGGGTCGCACTTCAAACGGGCCGTTCCACGTGGACTGCGCGGCAATTTTGGAGGACCGTCCCGCATTTTTGGGCTTCCACGCCCATGACGTCGTTTCACCGTCAACATCTAGCTCCTCCTTCCCTCCAAATTCCCATCTCTTATGCATCCATCTCCTACTTATATATCCAAGTTCCAATGATTCCATCTCCTAATTATCACTTTTTCTTTTTCTTTTTTTACTTTAAGCACAAAAAACTCCCGTTGTGAGATGTTTTCTTCTTTTTCATTAATTTTTTTTTTTTAAAAAAAGCACCACCTTCCCCCAAAACGCGGGGTATCTCCGTTCTATTTAGAGCCGCCCGTCTTCCTCCCCTACTCTTCTAAAAGTGTTTCTTGTGTAGTTGATATCGTTCGTCCCTTTCTAGTTTCTACATCAACACTGATCCCCCGGCCGAGTTCCATACTTAAACCTTTTATAGGAATGAGCTGCTTCCCTACTTAACCAACCAAATTACCTTGTTCGTGTACTAGCTACTACTAAGAGTGCAGGTTGGAAATCGGGTTAATGGCGTCGGAAGAAGCTCAAATGTTGCCTTCCTCCTCCGCCCAGCAAGACCACTTAGCCATGAAACCCGGCCCTTGGCCCAACAATTTGATCTCCCACTCCATCCTGATCCGTAACAACTCCCTTTCGTCCAACCCCTCCCCTGCCCTCCTCCCCGACTCCTCCACCTCCTCTGACCAGGACTCCGCGGCATCATTAGCTCCTAGCTCTAACCCGCTCCGTCCCGGACGCTCTGCTTGCCCCACCGGACGAGTCACCAAGCGCCGTAAGTCTCGAGCCACCAAGTGCTCCCCCACCACCTACATCAACGCCGACCCGGCCAACTTCCGCCACATGGTCCAGCAGGTCACCGGCATCTGGATGTCCCCTCCCTGCCCTACCGCCATGGTCAAGCCCGAGCCGCTGAGACTCGGCGGTGGCAGCGGAGGAGGAAGGCTTGTTGCGCCACCCCCGCTGCTGCAGCATAATGGGGGATACCTGCTGCCCACTCTCGACACTTCTACCTTCCTCCTCGGCCACCAGCAGCGGCAGGCATTGGGTACGGCTACGATTGGTTACGGGTCTGGAGGTGAAGCCGGATTCTCTGATCTGAACGTCTTGCCAAACTTCCCCACCCTGGAATCATGGGGTGTCATGTAAAGAAGGAAAACTGATCATCGTCATCATCTTCTTGGTCGTCGTCCTCGTCGTCTACTGCATGCTACTACTGATCTTTTAATTAATCCCAGCCCCTTTATATGCGGTGGAGTTGTGTAGCTGTACTGTTTTACCTCCTTGCTCCAGTTATGTATTTAAAGTATTAATCTAGATTTTGCCCTCTACGATCGATACTGATGACGACATGAATTAGTGTTTACTTAAGCTGGGCATTGACCTGTATCCTCCGTTTACTTCTTATTAATGCAAAGGAGAATGGTTGTTAGAGATATCTCAATGGTGACTGTTTACTCTTTCTGTTATAGGATAAAAAATATCTTTCTTTCTTCCACATTGTTAAGTTTTTGAGGTTTAAGTTAAAATGTCTAAGGCTATGAGGTCTGCAATATTGCCTGATTGGTTCGTTACTCTCTGGGAACGTACAAGATCAATGTGAATGAATGCTAAATTCGGCATATTTAGTTATTAGCGTTCCATCGTGTCCAAACATTATTATATCGTTCAAGACTGGAGTCATCTTATTTATGTTTAACAAATATTTGTCCGCAAATTTTTAAGTGTAACCACTTACAGCATACACGTCATCCAATTAGTAAAGATCCAGAAACCACTTGAGAAGAATCAAATCCACGTGTCTGGTTTTTCACTTCCCATGGCTCTTGACCTTAAAAGATAAAGGATTTCAAGCACGGAGCGATTATTATGCATGTAGTGTACATTTTTTTTTCTGACAAGTAAAACTGCATCGGAGTGGTTACAACGTTGACCCGACCAACATTTATGCTAACTTTCTCCCATCGTCGTCTTCTGCTTGACGTCCGCTTCATCTGCCATCTCCCGAGATGTGGCCTGTGGGGTGCGTTTCTTGTTGACTGTGCTCACTGCTACTTTGAAGTTTATTTATTTTTCCATGACTTTGTACAAATTTATTATGTACGTCATGTTGACTCTTCTCTACTATTTTAATGACAATTGACGGCGGATTGATTATAGCTGGCATCCAGATAATTATCTTGTCCTGCTGAAATCGGATGCCGCTAGTCATATAGTTCTTTCTATCCTTCCAGGTCTTGCCCATTCGATCCCAATCACCTCAAGCTGATTGTATTACGTGCGAGCCCCTACGCTACTCCCTACCAAGCCCCGGGATGTTTTGAAGCTTGTACAGCAGACATGGTGAGCTCAATCCTGTAAAATCTTGGAGCGTTAGCTAAGGCCCTTTCTAAAGCCGATGGGGACGTAGTTTCTTGTTCAAATCAAAATCAACCTCTGCTCTTTTTTTTTTTTTTTTCTAAGGCTGTTGTCCGACAAAGTTTGACAACAATTTTTTTCCCCCCAAAGCAACCAAGAACAGTTTGACACCATTTGCTTCACCACAAAGTTCGCTTAATATAAGCTTAATGTGGATATGTTATTCCTTAGAACCACATAATATATATTTGTAAATATACACTAGCTAGGGGAGGCTTAAATATGAAATATGACAAGCAAACTGCAACATGCACGTAATGTTTAAATATGTTGCTCCTCATATATATAGTTAAACACATTAAGAAAATCTTAAAACCTTATGAACCTCGTCAATTAGCATTGTGGCTAAGCCATCATAAAATGATGCTAAATGAAAGGATGCTGCTAAGTTCGAGCGCCTACTCAGCCTCACTAAGTCTTTTTACTCTTGTATGGCAAAAAGCTTTCAGATAGTATTGTTAATTAGTCCATTCGTTCCTCAAAAATTATAACTGTTTATTGAATAGTAGACGGCCAAAAATATTCTCATTTTTTTTGTAACCCCATATATTTACCTTTAACATATTTATGTCCAACAATTGAAAGTAGATACCGATTGTATTGTGGACATCCTTTGATTTTAATTTGTAGATTATAACAATTTCCAATCTACAATCTCGACGGGAGGAAATTAATGGTATATATTCACTTAGTAAGAGAAGACCTCTCAAGTCTGTACCATTCTCACTGCCCACACATAAATGTTTCTATACGATAAATAGGTATACTATCCGCGATTACCGTTCTCATAGCATCTAATTAATCAATTGATGAAATAATTATAAATTAAAAACTCAAAACCTGGAGTTGACTCGGTATGTCATGAACTAGAGTCAATTAAAAATCATTTATATTAAAATTTTAAATATATAAATAAATAATTATATAAAATTATTATAATTATTTTCTTAACACTTAAAATTGATAAAGATGCTATATACATGATTTAAATATATTGATTTACCATCTATAAGAAAGATAATATATTTTGATAACTTTTATGAAATATTTGCAAAATCACTTAGTATAAGTTATACATAGAGTTTGACTCGGTAACTATAGAGTGGAGTCATGAGGATTTTTGGAATAAAAAAATTTAAAACTATGGAAATAATCAAATAACAAGGCTCAACTCTAAGATTTTAATTGCCTTCACAAAAAAAATTAATGGTTTGTTTGGTTGGTAAAAAGAAGTGTATATTATAAAAAAATTTAAAAATAGACAAGTTTACCAAAAGTAGTTATATTTAATGTTATATTTATAAAAATAATACTAAATTAATTATTTTATATACAAATTTAGTAAGGTTAGCATAAAATAATCATGATTATCTTGTATAGCCCATGTGCTCTCTCACGAGCAAAAAAAAATTCACTATTTTTTATCTTAATAGATAATAAAAATGGAAAAAAAACTTGGTCATTGAAGAACAAATGAGTGAGCAACTTGACGGTAATTATAAATAATTTGAGCACAAAACACATTATAAAAGAATTATTTTTTTTAAGAAATGTATTGACCATTTAAAAGTTTTATGTCATTTCTTTCATGCTAACCAAAGACGCCTAAGGTCTTAATTTTGTGTAATTGAAATAATGGTGCGCTTCTAATTAAGATACTAAACGATCTGTAAAAAATCTTATCGCTCTTCTTTATGATTTATATAGTATAGTTTCTTGGGAGTGACTGCCATGTAACTTGACTCTTACTTGCCTCTAAGTACGGCAACTGCATGCTCATTCCGCACGGTATATATAATCATCATGTTACCAGCAATATACCTGTAAATCCTTATCATTATATTCCTGATAACATTTGTTGTTTACTTGGCACATTGTACAGATACAAGTTTAATAAGTGAGGCCCAATATTATTCTATGATCATTTCATCATAACATTAGTTGTTTTTGGGTAAGAGCTTCATAAATAAGATATTATTTCTTGACTAGTAAATGGACATTTACAATGTTCATTGAACTATTGGCTATCCCATTTGATCGTCGTTGTAAAGCCCAGATATCTTACAAGGCTACAGCTTGCTAATTTTTATAATATTTTATCTTAGCTGCATAATTCTTTACTCTTCCACATTAATGAATATTTCTAAAATAAAAAATTTAGTTTCATTACGAACTTAAAAATTGGGAAAAACAATTAACAACAATTAAATAGAGGGAAGTCTCATTTTATAAGTAATCTTCACATGTAGTTAAAGGATCTTCATCCTCATCCGAATCATAACACCATCTCTGGCATAAATCGACCCTTGATCCCCAACTCTGTGAGGTTTCAAGGCTGGTCGTGGTTTCAAGATTATTTGATGAAAGTTCTTATATGTAATGTACTTCTTCTGGCCGTACTAATCAGGCTAATTAACCCGGACGATTGTACTCAAACCAATAGCATAAAATCTCAGGATGGTTTAATTTACATCAGTTTCCAGAAATCCGAAATACTTTCCGATCAATCAATCCTCCTAACTTACGCACATCAGTGAGCAAATCACAACATAAACCAATCATATTAAACGGAAAAGCAGCCAATACCACAATTTTTTATTACAACCGAGTGCAATCCAACACATCCACACATCAGTGAGAGCCCGGGAATTGGCATCTCAACCAACAAATTCCAGCATCCAAATGCCAAAAACATCTATCTAGTTATTGTTATGTTCATCTGTTTTTTCTCACCGAGCAGATTTTAGATGCCTCTTGTGCACGACCACTGAAACCAAAGAAATAAATCACTTGCGGACACATCTTATTATCCACTCCCCTGCCTTCCAAATGCAGAAGAGGGAGCACAACTAAAATTACGGCAGAGATTTCAATTATTCTTTTGGGTCGAAATTGATGAGGTGAACCCAATGGATTTCATGAAAGCTAATCCATTTGATAAGTTGCTGGCAAACTATTCCATTCACAAGAGGTAGGCTTTCCCCGAATGGACAAAGAGGTGATTTCACTTGCAACGCTACAGAAGTCGTCATTAAGAAGACCAGAGAAGTCTTTCAGACATTCGCTGCCATCAAACCAACTCGCGTTCAGAAAAGTATTGATGGTTGCCATGTCCAACTCTGCCTCTTGCTTTTCCTGACTGGTAGGATCAGCTTGATCCTTGCGAACACATGACGCTGCATCATATAATTATTACTAAAATTAATTAAACAACAATGCAATATAAACTCATTTGCATGAACTTAGCGAAGATCTTATTCTACATGATTGTGAAGATCTTATTCTACGTGTAGCAGCATGTACACTGCACTAATTTCACTCAAAAAGATAGAAAGCCTTACCAAGCAAGTCTCTTTCATAGGAAGAGCCCTCTACAGAGCAACCACTTAGAGGAGGAGATGGGCCTGGTGGAGATATTGTATCACTACAACTATCCTGTCCTGCCCAACCCAGGAGGATTGATGGTGGTAGATTGTCCATGACATGGTCAGGAGCAATGGCGGGACTTTGGATCTCTCCCAATGCCCCGTGCTTTCCATTCCGAAGTGCCTGAAATTCACGCAGTACAACATCGAGAAGCCCACTATCATTTTCAGGAGCAGGTTCTACTGGAACAGATGGAGGCTCCAGTGATCGAATACATGCGTCAACCGTGGCTACATGAGGTGAGGAAGTGCAGGATACAGACCATGATGAACATGGATGAGCATCTGCATATTGGAGTGAAGGGAGCTCCATCTTCATAACCTCTGGAAAAGGTTGTGAAGTAGAGAAATTGCCGTTCAAGGCATGTCGGCCGAGCCGTTCATCTACATTAGGTGCCGAGCACTTTTTGGTTGGAACCGAATCAAGAGGTAAGACGCCGTCTAGTGGGAAGGGCTGACCACAAATCTTCTTGCGTGCATCTTTTTGGGACTGCGTCGACGCAAAACAGTCATTCGTCCCGTAGATACCAGGAAGATCATTTTCCAAACCTCGATTACGCTTGACTCTAGTAGAAGAATTTGTTGAGGACATGAATCCAGGACTTTGGGAGGGAACCATTGTGAGTTTAAAACGGCCACTCTTGGGAATATCCTGGTGCATTGGTGCGTGCGGCAAATACCGTGAGTTGCCTTTGTGGCTATCAAGTGCAAAATCAAGACAACCAAAATTATTGGATTCATCAAGGCCATACAGCCGGGTGTCTCCGACAAAAGCCCTAGAATTTAGCCGGACACTTGAACGTATTTGAGGAGGATACAATGACAATCCAGCACGCATGATTCTTTTAAGCCTCGTATTCCAGTAATTCTTGATTTCATTGTCAGTTCGCCCTGGGAGCTGCAGCCAAAAGCCGGAAGACCAAATTAACCACGGTATAAATTAAAAAGGATCGCAACTAGCTATGTAATAACGACTGTTTATTAGCAATAAGATCTATAATCCCATGACAACGAACTGAAAACTGAGATAAAAGGGTGACGAAGTCGATGTTACTTTACTAGAATGCAGGGTAAAATGAGATCATCCCTTCTAAATACGATCATGTAATATATCCATCCAACACATGAAATGCAAGTTTTAAGATAAACATCAAATATTAAACGTGTTTTTTTCGTGATGTCCAAGACTAAAAAAAACGAAAAAAAAAAGAAAGAAGCAAAGTAACGTTTATCAGCTTGGTTATTAAACCGGCCAAAAATAAATTTAACAAACAGAAAGAGCATTACCAGAGTGGCCATCTTTGCCCACTTGTTTCCCATTTTAGCATGAAGTTCGATAATCTTCTTCTCCTCCTCCGGCGTGAAAGCACCCTTTTTCAAATTGGGCCGAAGGTGGTTTGCCCATCTGAGCCTGCAACTTTTTCCACAACGGTATAGGCCGGAGTGCTTCTGGACTGCATTCCAATTGCCTTCACCGTGTTTCGTAACGTAGTTCACCAAAATTGCATCTTCCGCCGAAGTCCATGGCCCCTTTTTTAGTCCCCCATCCGATCCTCCTTTTTTATTCCCATTTTCATCAAGGGAACCCGGCATGATTAAATCTGCTACATATAACAACTTTCGTTGTTGCAACGTCTAAATGTTTTTTTTTTTTTTAAAACGAATCAAAAGAAAACATTACTTGCCTGAAGCTTCAAAAGCTGAAGATAGAACTGGCAGTAAATTTTCGTCAAACGCTGATGATAAGCCGCAATGGTTTTCACTTGATAAAAAGAAATTCTCGTTCTGGCGTATCAAAACCAATTAAACACGGACGGCGGAGACTTCAGAGAAGGCAAAAGGCAGCTGAAACAGGTTGGGGAAGCTCCCCAGAGGAGAGGAGGTCACGTAATTCAACCTCGATTCTTCGTCGCCCCCGCCCCTTCTACTCTAATCTTCCCCAACACCGATCACCAAATGGGGACAACCAACAGAAATGCCACGGATTGGACACAGCTAAGTTTGGAGAAATGCAACTCTACCTTATCCATATATTTATATTGACAAGTACGCGGTATATGCCGACTGCGGCCAGTATTCTAGCGTTCAATGTCTTAACATGCGCCATCTTCCTACTCATCCCCAATATTTTACTATTTAATTTAACTTTTATCTTATCTCATATTCTTTATTTGTTAGAGCATCTAAATTATTCATACTCATACATCTATCTATATAATAATAAATAATAATGGTAGAAACCCCTTTGGGAGATGTCCCTTCCACATCTCTGTTCTTTTTTTTTTTCTCCTTTTAATTATTTTCTAGGACTAGAAGATTTTTTTCCCACAAACTTAAATGTAAATTACTATGTTAATGTTAATTTTTTTCTTTTTTTCTTTTTTCTCCTCCTCTACTTCTTAAAATATTTCTTCACCATAAATGTATATTTTCCTTTTTTATTTAATTCATATGATAAAACTTAAATTGTAAATTTTTCACTACATACAAAAGCATTATTTTAGATTTTTTTTTCAGAATTCTATTCCACTTAGAATTATTACTAAATAGAATTACTATTTCCCTTACCTTTTGTACTCGTCTTCGTATCTATATTTCCAAATATTGACAATTTTTTCGAAATCTTTATCCAATCGTAGATTTTTTTGAGCAAAAACTTTGTCAATTAGTATCCAATTCATTCCTTATTTATCATTATGTAAAATTAATGTCTTAAAAATTCCATAATAATATTTAGAAGATATAGCAATGGTAATTTTAGTTTATACATCAAACTTTGAAAGTCTAGTAAATTTTTTAAAAAAATCTCAACAAAAGTAAACACGTTTATCTAAAAAGATTTATTCTATATATTAATGAAGTAAGTAAATAAATAATATATTGTTATACTTTAATACCTCTTTACTTGTAAATATCTTCACTGGTAGACAAGGGGGTATCGTTAATTTGTTTGTCATACAGTCATGTAAGAAAAGTCTTTTCAATTTTTAATAGCTCATTAATTTTATCTTTCAACTATACATGTTTTTTAATATTTTATATTGCGTCATGAGTTTAATGGTCTTGACATGCTTAATCAATGGTGGTTAATAAAATATTGTTGATAATATTATAATTAATAGTACTTAATTTTTTTTTAGATGACTTAAAAATAACAAGCTTGAAGTTCTATTTAAGATGATAAGTGTGTTATTTATAATGAGGGTATTACAAGATAATAGGTGTATCTATTAATGTCGTCAATATTATCTACCCCTTTTGTATTAAAACGTCGTGTTCTTTTTGACCTTTATTATATTTTTACCTATTAAATTACGGTTAATTTTGGCTTACAACAATATTATATGCCCATTAATAATTACATAATTTAAAATTATTATTATTATTATTTATTAATTGGAAAGCATTAAAGTATAATTTTATAGAAATTATTTTTTAAAATATTAATATATTTTAGTAAATTTATAATTATAATATAAAAAATAAATTTGTTATTTAATATACATATTATTATTATTATTTACTAGAAAAATTTTGGAGCATACATATTTTACTAAATCAGGAATTTTATAATATTAAAAAATTTAATAATTATACTAATTGAATTAAATTTATTATTTAATATACATTATTCATTTATATTTCCACATATTTTATTTACTTACATTGTTATTTATTATTAAGAAAATACTTAGAATATAATTTTATTTGAATTACAAATATTTTAAAAAACCTATATTAAAATTAAAATTACTTTTAATATTTGTATGCAACTATATTTTTTACTAAAGTAAATACATATTCAATATTTTTATTTAAAAATAATATAGTAATATTTATCGAAATTAATTTTGTATACTATAAATATATATTATATTAATAAGTTTAAATATACTTGCACATCGCTCGAATCTATATCTATTTACTATAAAAACCATCTAAAAATAATTAACAATATATATATATATATATATATATATATAATTTCTTATGGTAAAATTTAATATATTTTTTCCCTTTTTTAATATGTGGTTTAAATATGATTACTTGCATAAGCGAATTTTTTTAATTAATACTCAAGCTATTAATTCTAATTCTAATGATATTGTAGCTATCATTATAAATAATAAAAACATCTAAAAAATCAATAATTACACTGAGTTATCATTATAAATAAGGGGATGACAAAAATGAGTAAAATGACACATCATTATATAGAAATGTTGGTATAAGTATCCATCAACAATGACAGTAAATATATATTTTTAGACAATAAACCCAATTTTCATATTGATTTATTTCTAATTTATTGACAATTTAATCTAAGCCATTTATAGGAGATTAGGCATTTATATGTTAGCATTTACTAATTAACATTTTGTAATTAAAAATAATTTGGTTGCCTTGTTTAAATTTATTTATTTATTAGAAAAATATACAATTATAATAATAGCAACATCATTTTTTGTGCATTTTTTTAATAAAGTGATAGCACTCTTTAAAAACCTTCACAAACTATTAGAAAACAAAATTAAAAAGGGGTTAGCCCTTTTTTTTTGTCATATGCTTCAACAAAGCTAACCCAATGACTATAACCGCTCAATATAATTTTTTTATGAGTTCTGTTACTTTTTCATATATATATATTTAAAAATGTGAATTGAGATTTTATATAAATTTTTTTATTACAACGTAACGCCTTATTCTTTTATTATTTCTTACACTTTTGTGCCTGTGATTAATTATTGCACAATACTCATAAAGTTTCTAAGTGATGAACATTAATGGATTTTTATGGATAAGTATAAAATTGATATTGATACAAAAAAGCAAGATTGAGACATTAGACTTTTTATCGAACAAATATAAACCTAAAATCATGAATCCATGTTTTAAACTATAGAAAAAATTTCTATAATATTATTTTTAATTTAATTATATTATAATCAAAAGTTTACAAGTAACTATAATCAAAATCTAATATTAATTTAATTATAGGTAATTTTCATAAGAAAAGATACAAATTAACTTTTTGAGATAAAAAAGTTAAATTGAAAATGCTATTTTTATTTAAAGATTGTTAAACAAATAAAAAACAAAAAAATAGGTTTGAGCTAGTTAATTAATTATTACTATATTTTTTCTTAAACAATGAGCATCTCCTTCATCAAACCCTACCAAATATTTGTTACAAGTTGAATTATAAGTCTACATGCATATAACACACACACACACACATATATATATATATATAGTAGTGTGTGGGGATGTCAAGCCTCTTTGTTATTTATCTATGCTCTCCTCTAATAATTTATATATTTTTGCAAAATTGATTATTAAAATGTCCTTATTCAATTCAAAGCAATAAAATATCATTATGAATCTACTTAAAGACTCTTTAACAGGAGATTGACGGGTTGGTAAGCAACGCGCCGCATGGAGGCTATCGTGGGTCATTTTCTTTGTACAAGAGCGTTTTAATGACCTTCATTTCGTAAGGTCGAGTACCATCCACTTAACATACTGCCAAGCCATACGCTTGTTGACTTCTCTCCATATTTTAAGCTAGCCATTCCTCATCGGGATTAGCTAATAATATTTCACTCAATTACCCAATGATATACAGTATTATAGCTTTATAATGAGCCAAAACAGTCAACCATGATCAATATGGGAAAAAAAAAGTTGGCAAAGAGAACAGATCTCTCTCCACGTCAAATTAGTGCGAAGGCCAAAAATGTAAAATGTTGAGATACATAGATCATGAGAAGCCATATAATGCAAGAGGTCAAAGAGAACCAAACAATGGTTCCGTCACAAACTGGCCTACCGCGCGAGGCGTATTCGGGCCTCAAAACATACGACTTTTGTGCATCCTATCTTCCATTAATTCAAAATTTCAGCCTTGTGAGCTTAATTAACTCTCTGGAGGATGGCTGCCGGGCCGGACTTGAATGCAGAACCATGCGTATTGCTAGTCTACTTTAAAACCGTCCAACTTCAAAAATCTTACCAAGATGCATTGATAGTCCTACAGATCAACATCCTTTCTCCTTATTTCATGGCTTTTTTAGGATGACCAGTGTAGCCAATAAATCCCAAGCTCCTTTTACATCATCACCATTGATTTCAACATGGTGCTTCGCTAAGTAGTATAGGGCCATAGGCCATAGGGGGATAGATATTGCGTCAAGGGAGGGAAGTCAAGTCCAGATTCATTTTGAAGATCGCTAAAAGGTCTATGGCTAAAGTGTGGAATAATATATTGTTGAGTGGGCTACGTTCTATTTTTAGGGTAGAATCTCTGACAATTATAATCAGTGGGACCCTTGAAAAAATTGATTTTATAATGCACCAAGCTTCCTTCAAATGGTCAAGCGAGGCAGCGGGCAGCACAGCTAATGTATTAGACTGGAGCGTTGCTCTGGATAATGATGAACATCATTCTCCTCCTCCTTGCCTTCATCTAACGTGAATCTAATTTATCAATCTACCGAATATATATATATATATATATAATGCTATAAAATTATATCTTACTCTCCTTGCTTCCAACTTTAATTTAAATTATTTGGACAGTCTATATTTGATGATGAAAAAATAATCAAACCGTCCTTCTATCCCGTCATTAATGTCGATGGCGACCAACCAGTCAATTGTAGCTTGAACCTGGTGGCGCCGGCCAAATTTGGCCCACACAAACTAATGGCGAGCAACATAGGCTGAACTTGGCCATTCCCAACTCAATCCGATAGCAGCCAACTATTTTATTTTTAATTTTTTAGAGACACGATTAGATTGGCTGGCTAAGTTAAGCTAGACCTAACCACCCCCAACTAGATATGCAATTCACCAAGTTAGGAGAAATTTTTTTTGTGTAATGTTTGATGTGAGCCATCCGATTAGAAAGATGACTCATATTTAAATTTTATATTTTTTTAATACAAAAGGGATTCTGGTTATATATTTATATGTTTCCCTGTAGCTAAAAATTGTTTCAAAGTTACTTTTTTTTATATCATGTATGGTATCACGTGGACCCCAATTTTAGAATCATTTAATCTATGGTTATTTGTGTGCCTGTTTTCTCTTATTAAAATATTTTAGGGTTTGTTTTGTTGTTCTCAAATTATATGAAATAAATATAAAATTTATAAGTCATAAATTTTTTTGTGTTTAGATTCCTTGAAATTTAATCAATTTTTAAAAAAATTTCAGTTAAAATAAGTATATGTAAAAATTTTATAAATCAATATTTTCTAATGATAAACCAAAAAAATGAGGAAAATCGATACACATGCATATGAGAATGAATATTTTAGTTTCATTTTATTTTTCTTACAATCAAACATATAAGAGATTTTTGAAAAATTTTCTTGTCATCTCATCTCATTTTATTTCCATTTCATATAAATTTTTTTTATTTACACTATTTTTTATGTCTACCAAAGGAACTCGTTTTGTTGGCATGTGAGGTAGTGTAAATGAAAAAAGAATTAGATGAAATGGAAATATAATAAGATAAAATAAAATAAAAATTAAAAAAAATTCTTATATATATATAGTAAAAAAAATAAGATGAAAAAGAAATATTCATTCGAATTTACATGTGTACGTGTCTTTCAAAAAAAATTTCATTTTTTTTATTTTTTTCATAAGAAACTATTACTTTATAAAATTTTTATATAGACTTACAACAACTGAAATTAAAAAAAAAAATTAAATAAATTTCTATATATCCAAATATAAGAAAATCTGTGAATTTTATATTTCTTTCGTATAATTTTAAAACAATACTTAATTGAAAGCTTGATCATCGAATCTAGAGATGGCAAATGGGCCAGGTTATAGTGGGCCTGTCTCTGTCAGTCCTTGTCCTCTCCAGGGGAAGACCGCGCTAGTCCCATACGTGACGCCCATTGGGCCCGTCAAGTCCGGCCTGTGTGGGCTGTCTCCGCCCAATGAGAGTACTTTAGTTAAAAGAACGTCTTAAAAGTCTTCAAATGACAAGTAATTAAAGTAGGATTTTTCCCCCTATTAATTGCCTCATAAAATCAAAAGGTTGCTGTCAAATGCCCTTAAAAAAGATAATTTATTTAAAATTTAAAATAAGAACTGGCTCTATTTTATATAGTCATTATGTTAGGTCGGCCCACGGGCACGGGCAGGGCCAATCTGATCTATGCGTTTTTTTTTATTATTACTCATTTATTTTTTAAATCAAGTTAGCCTTTCATGGTGGAAACATAATCACAGATATCATCTATATAAGTCGCACACGTGTCGTCAAGCTCTAATTGTTGCAAAGTTGGAAATGGAAACCTAATCGTATTGAATCGTGGTTTTATAAAAAAAAATTCACGTCAAACACCTAATTAAGGTACAACCTGGGACAATACATAACATTGGACCGTTTTAATTATTTAAGCCATGTCTATACATGTGGTAAAAAAATAACCGCATTTTAATTGTTTTATAATCGGATGAAATGGTATTAACGTGACAAAATGGTCAAGCCGGTTTTGAACTCCCAAACGAGCTAGGTTTTGAACTCTCAAACAAGTTATGTATCAAACTAATTTTGAACTCGTCAAAATTAAATAATTTAATTGTATTCGAGCTCGAGCTCGTCAAAATTAAATAGTTAAGTGTGTTTGAGTTCGAGCAATATGAAAAAATGTTCGAGTTGATTTCAAACATATATGTTCAAAATTAATTTAATTTTGAATCGAGTACAAACGCCACTCTATTATAACACAAACTGGCTTCTTTTTCTCTTATTCTTTTTCATATGATTACTCTAAATGTACTGTACTGTTATGTGTTTGCAGTTACTGACGATGCCCTGTCAAACGATCGGGCCAGGGAAACATATGGTAGAATTCTAGTAAGCCTCTGTCCATCTCCTTAACCTGAATTCTTGTTCACATTTAAGGCGTACAACAGGCAGCATCGATCTCGTTGTTGGGAAAAATAGGTGGAAGTGCCGATGATGTTTCCTGGGTGCAGCCTGTCACAAAAACAATGCGAAAGGACAGAAAGGAAATCACATCGCTTGCCTGCTGGAAAACTAGCTATTCATGTACTCAAAACCCTTGAATTGTTTGTACCCTTAGCCCATTTCATATTGCACTTGCACTTGGAGATTAAAAAAATAATGTCGGTTGATTAGTTTCACAAAATGGTTGTTTGATTGGGAGTGCAATAAGTGGTCTAAGAGAGAGAAAAATAAGATCCTCGTCCCCTACCTTGACTGGTCAAGTATAATGACGGGTGGTATGCATGTGACAATTTTGTGTTTCATATGACCTGATCTAATTTGGTTATTCGTTGATGTGCACGTCAGGGGCTCAGTATAACGAAAAAGACAACAAAAATTCTGCTCTCTGCTGGCTGCGTTGAGCAGATATTCGGTGTGTAACCTTGAAATGAGGGAGTGCCTCATTAATACATACATACATACATACATATATATACATATATATATAAAATAAAAGATAAAAAGATATAATAAAATGCCCAATATATGTAAGCCGGAAGGAGACATTCGGGGACTGAAATTATACGACCCGAGAGAGCTTGAATTAAGCAAAATATTAGGATCGAGTTGGTTGCAATTGACAGAGAGAGAGAGAGAGAGAGAGAGAGAGAGAGAGAGAGACGATGGTTGGTCAGACTCAGACAAGAGTGATCCACATCCCCTCAAGAGGCTGCTATTTTCGTCACCTGGGAATTCGCCGCCGATTAGAATTCAGATAGGCCAGTGGAGGGAAGAGAAGCAAAAGCTTCCTTCAGAAAACTTCCTCCTTGGGGATCTCCTCCAAGGCTCCGCATTTTTCCAGCCTCTCGCAGTGGTGGCGGAGGCCGGTCTAGGCTGCGGCGGCGGCGGAGGGCCTGGTCGTTGAGTCATTGGATGCCGCTGATCCCGCTTCTCAAGGGGGCTGGTCGTCTGCTACGGTGGAAGCCGAAGCCGCTGAGAACCGGACTGATATCCCCAAAGGACGGGACATTTTTGCTGTTGTCATGGTATCAAATCTCGAGAATTTGGTTTATTTACCCGCTTTGACATGCAGGTGGGCTCCCGCCAATGCATCGTCTTCCCCGGCCGTTGTATCTACTCCCAACGGCTTAAAGGAGCTAATGTCGATGATAAGGTTTTCTTTGTAAGTGATTTGTGAATTTTAGTTCCTAAGCATTCAATGGCCTTTTCAAATTCTTCGGTGTTTGAGATCCTGTGTCAAATTATCTGGTTATTTCATGTGCTTGGGTAGCTTCATATTGAGTGGCATATGCCAACTGATGGGTCCCTCCTGCTTTTGCTTATTGTTTACAAAAAAAAAAAACAAATGAACAACTATACAAATAGTTGACTCGCTTTCATGCTAGATTGCCTATGGTGAACTTCTGTGTCATACACATTCATACTGTGCCCATGTTAGTTCTATTCTATTCTCTTTTGGCCTTTCTCGTAAGTTTGTTTTCACTATGACATAATCAAATCATAGTGTTTTAACCTTGATAGTTAGATCAAAATTGGTTACACCTTAAGTTCAAGGTTTCAAGCACAAAGCTAGCGTGCGTGTGTGTATTTTGGCATTTCCATTTCACATTCTTATTGGTTTGCTCTCTGTTCCTATGGGCATGTTTGATTCTTTCCATCGTCATTTCTGTGTGAATTAACTGAGTTAGCGAATCATTGCGTGCAGATCGTCCTAAATAAAGTGCTTCTGGTTGGAACTAAGACAAGCGCATATATTGGGAAACCAGTGGTCACAAATGCTGCGGTGCATGCAGTTGTAGAAGAACAGGTATCCTTCTGATGGATGTTTAATGCCATTTTTGCGTTCTCTTCACACTTTCTTCCAATGTGTGCAGGGACTAAATAAGAAAGTGATTGTCTTCAAGTACAAAAAGAGGAAGAATTATTGACGGAATATTGGTCATAGACAGGTACGGGCGATTATCATATGCTTTTGTTTTTCCTTAGCATGTTATAGACAATGCAGGAACATAGTATTACATGTGGCTAAACAAAATAAATGGTAAGCAAATTATGATTGCCACAACTTTTTTTTTTAACACGAGATACTTGTTTTATGGACACTTTGATTCATAGACACCGAAACTACGATGCAAGGTTTTTGGAACAATGTTTAATGTCTGAATCAAGTCAGAATTGTGATCTTGTTTCCGGAAAATGAATTATGGGTTTCACTCATACGCAGCCCAACACTCGGCTAAAGATTACGGGCATCACTGGTTATGAAGATTATCCTGATTCTTCAATTTAGACTTGTACGAAGTCCGTGTTCTTGTTGCATGTTGTTGGCAATTGGACGGAAAATTTTCTGATCGACAATGTGGCAAAATGCTGATTCTAGAATATATAATCTGGTTTCTTCTTTTTCTTTTTACTTGTGTAGTGGTTCTGATTGATTCATGACCTAGTGGTACGAGGAGAAAGGGAACCATATATGCTTACTTTTAACAATTAGACTATGAACTTGTGGGAGAGACCCACTGCTGTCTGTTTGGGGGTGTCCTTTGTTATATATGGGAAGGTCTCAATCATGTAAAACTGGGTATGGACAATCTTGGGGATTCGAAACTCCATTCTTGGACGTTGGATGCGTAGCCGCTTGTGTTTGACAGCATTGTGTCTTGATCAACGTTGACATTTTTGTTATTTTCATCTGCAATTCTCAAAAAGATCGAGGATGGACATCTCATTTGTGACATAGGGGCCTCATGGTGTTGGGATATGAGGGCCTCATGATGAAAGACTAAACACTTCTATTGAGTTCGTCCATAGTGTCTTGAGTTTTGACCGTCCATTGTCTGTGATATTTTGAATGTTGTGTTGGAAAAAAAACTGTTAGTTAAGCTGACTATAAATGTTTTTGTTGAATAAGATAGGAATTCATTCATAAAACATTCCGGGTTCTTGTTTTCTAAGCCTGCAAATGAAGCGAAGTATTTCGTTCGCTCATGTCCAGCTGCCAACCAAACACCTATTTTACCCCTAGGCCACGTGGAATTTACATTACGTTTCCCACCCTATTGAATGGCATAAATCCTACGTCTAAATGGTGTGGGATGTGGGAGGGGGCTCTTTTCCTATAAAAGGGACCCTCCTCCCTCTTTAGTAAATCATCCCCACAGGGTAATTCAAAGTTACCAACTTCCCTTTCTATCATTGGTAATTGTTCATTCTACCATTGGTAATTTGTTCTTTCTCTCTTTGGAATATTTCTCTTTAGTGAAATATTATTTTGGTAGTGTCCGAGGACGTAGGCAATTGCCGAACCTCGTTAAATTCTCGTGTCTTGTTCTTTTCTTTTGTTGTCTATTTAATAACTATTGTCGGGTATAGTTGGTGTTAATTATTGTGCTATTTATATTACTTGTCTTGATAAAATTCTGTCTAGGAGTTGGTTTTTAAGCGGACTATCTTGTCCCACCAACTTTCCTGGGAATTTTATCTTGGGGTAATTATTTAGTACAATAGTTTTCACGCTTGTCATCTAGGTAATAGTTCTCACAGTGAACTAGTTATCTTTGGTGAAAATTACCCGTTTTTCACAACAATTGGTATCAGAGCCATTGGTTAATTCTAGTATGCTCTGTGGTTGCGGTTTATACTGATCTTCCACATCAGAAAAA
>JAVDBV010060190.1:0-19456 GCA_032619315.1 Piper longum
CAAACATTGGATAAACACCACGACGTGTTATCCAAATCCTTGAAACAAATTCCAAGGACCCACGGCTGCACACCTACACCTGTAACATGGATTCAACTCGGCATGTTGTTTCCACCACTCGGATAGCCATCGCTACCCCTCATGGATGCTGGAATGCTAGGACCAACACCCAAATCCTAGCACCCGGTGACACCCATGAACTGTAACACCTACCATCTCAATTGTACCACTTTTTTGTTAAAATATTATATATGAATAAATATAACTAGTTACAATTAAACTTATTAGTATATATATATATATATATATATATATATAATATAAAAACTATATTATTTTATCGAGTCGAGTTTTAGTTATAATTGAGTCGAGTCGAGTCGAACACGACCTTGCTTAAGCTCGGCTCGTATGATTCGAGCTCGAGTCGAGTTCAAATTCGAGTATTTAAATGTTGAGATTAGAGTCAAGTCGAACCTATTATTCACAAGTCGTGATAATAACTCATCCAGGAACATATTGATTCATATATGTCTCTTAGAATTACTGTCCGTTTTTTTTTTCCTTTTCTTTTCTTTTTTTGACAAGAGGTCTTGGGTGTAATTTATGCTCAAAACTTTATGTTGTACCGGGAAGCGGTATAATCTTTTAATAAATTGAAAGAGGTGTTTTGCAAAGCTCAAACATTATATAAAAACTAGGGTAGTGATAGTATACGCTAAGTTTAGATGCTATTTGAATATTTTTTAATAATATAATATAATCAAATAGTATAAAAAAATATCCAAATAAAATTTAACACCATTAAAATGATAAAAATATATGTATTAATATATAATAAATGATATGTTGTATAAAAAGCAACAAAAAACTATTTTTCATCACTTTATTAAGCTAATATACTTAATTTACATATAATTTACCCCATCAAAATTTTTTCCTACATTATTTGTGCTAAGATGAATTCATGCATCTTTACTGAAAAGATCAACTTACAACTTCTAAAATTTAGTAAAAAATTAAAGTTAAAAAATCATCTTTGTGTCCATTACATCAATACACTCATATCATACACTTTTATAATAAAAGATTGTCAGAATATTTAGAGTACGTGTATTTAATTTGACTATTTTTTCTAATAATCTTGTCATCACCTATTGCAGTTAGTTATTCAATTTTTTATTAAAATATCTCAAAAATTAATATTACATAGTGCAAAAAAATGTTAAAAGAGTTATAATAAAATGAACGTCAATGGCTACAAAATAAATGTGAAAATAAACAAAAAAAATAGAGTGAAAAAGTATCAACTCACATTTTGTATATTGTAATAAATTTAAATGTGATTCTTATAATGTAAAAAAATACTATTGATAAATTTTTTTCTAGGGAAATATAAAATTTATTGGAATATTTTTGATAAAAAATAGTGTAACCTTTTAAATATAACATTTTCTGAAAAATTATTAAAAATTAAATAATGCATCTTTTCCATAATAACACCACTTATAAAAAGGTACCATTTTATAAGAAAACACATCTTATAGGACTAATATGATACCCTTATCACCGAGTAGTATGAGTGGGGACACTCTTGATAAAAATACTATTTGGAGCAACTGCAATTAGATTTAATGTTTCGTGAAAAAAAACATGAAACTAAAAAATTGCAACTATTTAAACGTCACATTTAGGATATTTTAATATAACCTTTAAATATATGTTTTTTGAAAAATTATAAAAGATCAAAGAATGCATCCTTTCTATAAGAGCACCTTTTTTTAAAATGGTACCCTTCGTCTTGTAGGAATAATATCGTACGCAATCATTAAGTGATACTTCCTGTTTTGTAAAAAAAAAATGACGCTAAAAAAGCGATTAGTAGAAAGTCATATTTAATATATTGTAATACATAATATGACAAACCATTGAATTTGCAAGTATTGATGATGATAAAATATATTCACGCAATGACGGATGGTGGATTCAGAATAGGATGTGAGTCACATAATTTGCTATCTTTAAGCCTAGCCCGAGCAATTAGTTGGTTTGGGTGAAACCAAACCAAACTGTAAACCAACTAAACTAAAATGTATTTGTTTAGTTAATTAAACAATAATCAAATTATAAT
Organism: Piper longum; assembly: GCA_032619315.1. Lineage (NCBI taxonomy): Eukaryota > Viridiplantae > Streptophyta > Magnoliopsida > Piperales > Piperaceae > Piper > Piper longum. Next base: position 2,129 of record JAVDBV010060190.1, read on the forward strand.
TTATAATTGAACTAACTAAATCGAATTAGTTCAGTTTGGTTTGGTTTTAATTGAATTTTGACCGAATAATCCAAAATACTAACCAACCACTTTTTTTTTATTTCCACAACATTATCACTATATAATTGAATTTATAACTAATTCATTAGTATTTTTATTATTAACTTATATATTTTTGCTCAAAATAATTGAAGATTTCGGTTATTTGGTTCGAAAACGGATTTCGAACCGAATAAATTATAACCAAATAAGAATATTTTAGTTAAACTGAAATAAAACCGAAAACCAAATTATACCTAAATTGAATTACATAATAAAATTTGGTTCACTTAGTTCGATCGGAGAACTGAACCATGCTCAGGCCTAATCCTTACCCATATATCTAAGGTGGATTCAAATATCAACTTCGGCTCATTTACTATTTATGTATTTGGATTCACCAAATGCATGTTTGAACTTCATCGATGTGATTTGATAAAAAATAAAACATATAAATTTTAATATGAAATAAGAGAATAAATTAATAAAAGGTATATTTAATATTTAAAAGTATACATTGTTAATAAAATATCACAAACCCAGATCAAAATATTTTCGTATTCAAATAATCTCAACTCATACACAATCCCAATTAATTAGGAATAAATATTAATAATTTGGATATTGCTCAGATTTATGTATACATCCAAAAATAAATCAAAAAACAACCGAAGAATTCGATTGAATATAAATTTGATATGGAGATGTATGATCCAAATCCAAATATTCAAATTTGTATTTAACCATAAGAATATTATACGTTTTAATTACTAAACCCATGTCCTATTCAATCTCTAATGAAGAATATGAACAATACAAATTTTAACATAAGATACAAGAAAAAAATATTATTTTTAATATTTAAAATATATTCTATATTAAATATTTCCTATCAAATGTCACACAAAATCATAACTTGTTTGGATATTTTTAAATATATAAAATATATAAATAATTAAAACTCGTAACTTTAATTCGTGTTAAATATGTAAAATTCTAAATTTTAAAATTCTAAATCCTAAATACGAGATCGTGACAAATCCACGTGGTTAACGGAGACAGGAAGACAAAAAAAGAAATCCATGGTGCAGAAAGGCCCAGAGTGCATGCAGACGCTTCTTCTCTTCCCTTCCCTTTGAAAACCAAAAAAGAAAAGAATCGAAAACCCTAACCCTAAGCCCTAACCCCTCCAAGCCCCACTCCAAGCCCTAACCCCTCCCTTCCCCGCAGCAATGGCGACGATGATGGTATCTGCAAAAAAAATCCCTTCTTTAGCATTTCGCCTTACTTGATCTTGTGCTGTATCCGCCTCGAAAATGCTTCTTTTTTTTGTTTTTCTTGTTCTTGATCTTTCTTTCGTTCGATTTTGATCGGTTGTTTTTTGTTTTCTTTGTTGGTGGTGGTGGTGGTGTTGTGCGGTTGCAGCAACCGCAGATCATACTGTTGAAGGAGGGGACGGATACGTCGCAGGGGAAGGCGCAGCTGGTCAGCAACATCAACGCCTGCGTCGTCGTCGCCGATGTGGTGCGGTCTACCCTCGGGCCCCGGGGCATGGACAAGCTCATCCACGACGACAAGGGCGGCACCACCATCTCCAATGACGGCGCCACCATCATGAAGTTGCTTGATATTGTCCACCCCGCTGCCAACATTCTCGTCGACATCGCCAAATCCCAGGATTCCGAGGTGTGCCCTTTTTCTTGGCAATTTGGCGGTTAAAGGTGCGTTTTTTTTCATTTTCTTTCCTTTTTTGATGTGGTTTGTTTGAATGGGTTTATGTAGGTTGGTGATGGAACGACGACTGTAGTGCTTCTTGCTGGGGAATTCTTGAAGGAGGCAAAGCCTTTCATCGAGGATGGTGTTCACCCACAAAATCTCATTCGAAGTTATCGAACTGCAAGCTATTTGGTGAGCCTTTTTTTTGTAAAAAAAAAATTCCTCTAAGTTCTTTTCGTGTGTTGAAAGTTGATTCAAGAATGGTGGTGACATTGGTGTAGGCTCTTGATAAAATTAAAGAGCTTGCTGTCAGCATTGAGGGAAAGAGCCTTGAAGAGAAGAAAACCTTGTTGTCCAAATGTGCTGCTACGACTTTATCTTCGAAGCTTATTGGTGGTGAGAAGGAGTTCTTTGCATCCATGGTTGTCGATGCAGTACTTGCTGTTGGCGATGAAGACAGGTTAAACCTAATAGGGATTAAAAAGGTAATTATATTTTATAAAGTGAACATAATTTGACTTTTTTCTCCTGTTTTAAAGGTGGAGTGGTCGATGAAAACTCTTATGTTTTGTTGAATCCAATTCTGGTGTAAAATGAGAGATAAATTGGGCTAGTAGCTTTAGGTTTGATGAGGTTGGTGCGGAACAGAGTTGTTGATGTTTGCTTGTCCGTGTTTGATGCTGAAGACATGCGGGGCAATTGAAAGTCTTAAACTTTCAGTGATCTATTTTTGTTCGAAAATTGCATTACTTCTTTTGGTGTCATTATCCTTTCAACCCCTTCGTGTTTTTAGTGTCATCCTTCTTTGTGCCTATACTTCTTTTGGATCGTATAAACAGATGTAATTGCACTCATGTTTACCTAGTGGATGCAGTTGTTCCACACACTTTTTACATTAATTTATGTAGGTTAAAATTAGCAAATTTATAACCTTGATTTTGATGAAGTATTTTAATACTGCACTGTTCTGAGCTTTAATTGTGCTCACTTAAACCCATTTGCTTTTTGAGTGTCTTTTTCAGTGACTGAATATTTTAGTTTTATTTCCTTAACCAAGTAGTACCATGAAGGGGACAACAGTCATTCTTTATGCTGAAAAAAAGTTTGGTTTTCCTGAAATTTTGAATGTCAATTAGTTGGTTGAATTCCTTCACTAGTCATATGCAAATTTCTTTTCTTTTCCGCGAATGACATACTGTGTTTTATGTTTTATATGTCCAAAGGTACCTGGAGGTACCATGCGAGATTCATTTCTGGTGAACGGTGTAGCCTTTAAAAAAACCTTCTCTTACGCTGGATTCGAGCAGCAACCAAAGAAATTCCTTCATCCAAAAATTTTATTACTGAACATTGAATTAGAATTGAAGTCTGAGAAAGAAAATGCGGAAGTTAGGTGGGTTTTATTATTATTTTTCGTTAGCTTTCGAGTTATACCACAAAAGAAGGTGCAGTGAATATGGCATTGTCTGTCTTCAGGCTTTTGGATCCATTGCAGTACCAGTCCATAGTTGATGCCGAATGGAATATCATATATGATAAGTTGGACAAATGTGTTCGAAGTGGAGCCAAAATTGTGCTTTCACGTCTTGCTATTGGTGACTTAGGGACACAGGTGATTCCTGCCCCTAACGTTACAGCTTCCCATTTTGCCAACTTACTAAAATATGTTCTGTTATATTTTCTGCATCAGTACTTTGCAGATCGAGACATATTCTGTGCTGGACGTGTCACTGAAGAGGATTTGCATCGGGTGGCTGCTGCGACTGGTGGGACCGTGCAGACATCTGTGAACAATATTGTCGATGAGGTTGGTTCATTAATTGCTCCTTTTATTACATTTCTCATTTTTTGTGCTTCTGAAATAACTTATATCTGAAGGTTTTGATAAGAGGTCTGGAGTTTGGACAGATGACAACCTCTTCTAACATTTGTACGGACACATGATATTGACAATATTTAATGTTTGAATTCATATATGATACTGGGCCATTGAAATGGCTCGAAAGGTAGTAGGAACTACTTTCATACTGGTTTGAGAATAAATATAGCACTGTATTCATTTATGAGAATTGCAACTATTTTTATGTTCTGACATTAGGATGTGATTAGGTTTTCAATTTTTCATCCTTAACTGTGTAAGATTTGAAATGGATGTTAATATTCAACTAAAATTGTTTTTCATTAGTGGGCTTGTATTGAGACATTTATCTCCTAATTGAAGGATTCTTGGTTGGCCTGCCGCGAATGTTTATTAGGTTTCTTTTCATCTGCATCTGTCTATACAAATGTTGTCTTTCTTTTCGTTTATTGGTGTTTCTTAGATAGGGAAAGTGCATGTTTTTAAGATAGAAATGCCCTGGGGAAGATTGATAGGGAGAATTCAAGACACCCTAAAAAGAAGAGTACAGTGAGAGAAGACAGAGACTAGGCAGAAGCAAGAACTTTATCTGAATATGAATGTCTAGTTTACACACTTATCTCTCATGTATTGATAGACATAATTTGTGAGATTGCCTAACAGTCATTAGAATCGAGACCCTAATGTTATTAGACAGCTTTACCAGTTAACATGCTTATTGTGGGGTTCATGTTGCTTATCTAAGGATGTTTGTTTGATACTTTGTTTTTAGTATACCCTCTTTTACTATCTTAAACTTGTGCATTTTATTTTTTTCTTTGCTATGGTAGTAGTCTTGAATATTTTTTAATGGAAAAGTGAGATATCCCATGATTTTCTGGTTTTGGTTGAAATTTTGTGGGTGGATTATCCTACATTGCTCTTTGTGACTAGTTTTACAAGAGTTTGACTTTCATCATGTTAGCTTATTGTTTATTGTTATTTTATTAGTTTTTGTATGGAAATGCTAATGCCTTAATTGTATACAAGTAGGTTCTTGGATCATGTGAAGTTTTTGAAGAAAAGCAGGTTGGCAATGAGCGGTTCAACATATTTAGTGGCTGTCCTTCAGGAAAAACTGCAACTATTGTCCTTCGTGGAGGGGCAGATCAGGTAATTAATAATTGTTAATTACAAGTGCTTAAGTTTGATTATGTTGACTGGCATTGCCGTATGTCATCCTTTATTTGCTCTGTAATCCTGTATCTATGATATCATTCTGACTCCGTTATGTGAATGTCAGTTTATTGAAGAAGCTGAACGAAGCCTTCATGATGCTATTATGATTGTACGAAGAGCATTGAAAAATTCTACGGTCGTCCCTGGTGGTGGTGCTATTGATGTATGGTATTCTTGGAGGATGTTTATATGTTGGTTGGATGGTGCCATTTTATCTATTATTCACTAAGTTGCTCATTTATGTGACAGATGGAACTCAGTAGGTTTTTGAGACAGCATTCGAGGACAATAGAGGGAAAGTCACAATTGTTTATAAATGCTTATGCTAAAGCACTTGAGGTGGGATAAATATTTGTTCAACATGGTTCATTCATGATTTTTTTATTAAAATTATCAATCTTGTTATTTAATTTATAATTGGATCATGCACGGTAAGTGCTACACAGTTGTAAGTAGTGTGTATGAAAAGATTTAACGTTTTGATACTCATTTAGTGTAAGCATGCAATCATATTGAACATGGAATTTGGATTTTCAAATTTATTAGTTAATCTGCTGTAACTAATTCATGTATTATTTTTTGTGGTTTTTTTTTTTGTTTTTTTTCTCTTCTTCTTCTTCTCCTACATGTTCATATGCATGTATGAGATTTGAAGTTGATTTGAAAGCTTTCATTATCTTAAGCATGCGATTTAGCTGTTCTCTGTTTAATTAACTTATCGTGCTTCTGCAGATTATTCCGCGTCAGCTATGTGATAATGCTGGATTTGATGCAACAGATGTGCTCAACAAGCTTCGGCAGAAACATGCACTACCATCTGGTTAGCTTATTTTTGTATTGTGTTTCGCCATCATCATATTGTTGACGTCCGCAATTATTAAACTTGGTTGGGTCAAGGACATGGGTCTTATCTTCCACTTTCATTTGTCATAATCCACATTCATATATAGCTCAAATATTCTCTTTTTTATTTTTTATTGCCTTGACTCGTGTGCCTCTAATGAGCAGAATGCATATTGTATGTTTTTTGCATGTATCTTCCAAATTGGACAAAGTTAGTCTCTGTTTTTTGGAAATCTGAAATGGGTGGATTTTGATGTGTTGCTTTAGTCACTGGTCATTATCAAATTAAATATCATATTAAGTTATCCAAAAAGTTCAACATTAGTTAACTTTTTATTATGGTGATTCACTGCTGTAATTTTATAACGTTTGTTATAACTTTGAAGGGCATTTTTCATAGAATTTGTTAATTTTTTAGCATATTTGCTGCTCTATCAAGGATTTTGTATGTCTTGGAACTGATTATGCTAGTTAATGGATGACAGGTGAAGGCAAACCATATGGAGTGGACATTAACACTGGTGGGATTGCAGACTCTTTTGCCAATTTTGTCTGGGAACCGGCTGTGGTGAAGGTAAGTACAAGTCTTTGAAGTCCTTATGTATGCAGATTACGATTCATTTTTTTTGTGTGGTAATCGTACTCTTTGGGTTGCAGATAAATGCCATAAATGCTGCTACTGAAGCAGCTTGTCTTATTTTGAGCGTGGATGAAACGGTTAAGAACCCAAAGGTACAGTTAGACCTACATTCAGGATAAAACAGAACACATTTTTTGCATTTCATTTTGTGTGTGTGCCTTTTCAGGTGTTGCTCTCTTCCTTTAGTGAGCATGTAGTTTTCTGACCGTGTGTTGTCTGTTTATACTTGAATGTTGGAGTCACTGTTATTTGGGTTATGCTTTATGCATTTCATTGTCATTCACTTCTTGTTTGGCATAGACTTATTGGTGCATTAGTTTGTTTGAATATTATTTTTAGGGTTGTCAAGGGTTTCTCTGCAATGTGTGTTGCCTGATACATATTTTGAACTGCATAACTTGCTTCGTCTTTTCTTAATTTCACTATATTTTTCTCTTTTCAAAATTGGCAACTTGAATTTGTTTTACTAGATTTTAGCGAAGATGATTTCAGTTAAAAAATGAGTTCTGGGGATGTGCTTAGGGTAACCATATTACGTTGACTCTTCAGTGTTTGTATGGTAGAAAGGCTTCCAAGTTTTACTTAGTTTAAAATGGATCCTATGTGGATGGAGTTTAGTCATGTACTGATTTGTTTCAATGTTATATTTAATGGCAATGTTTTCTGAGTTGTATACTAGTGGAAGTGTGTTGTCTTTGCCCTCATCATTATTGAAAGGCAGAAACTAGGCTGAGGGTGCATGGGTGACTCTTTCTTATTGGCATAGGTTCACACCCATCAAGAATAGAACCCCAATTTTGAGTGAAAGTTAGGTTTTTTAATCTTGGCCATCCATGTAATCATACCCAAGATGGGAGTGAATCTATGCTAATCAGGAAGGTTCACCCCAGCCCAGCAGCCCTCTTATTGAAAACATGTTTGTACTAGTGCAGGTTTCAGTAATGGGTATATAATTCTATTGATCCTTCTATATGACATCGACAGAAAGGATGTCTCAAATTATACTAATACACATCCATTTGCAGTCTGAAAGTGCCCAGGGTGAAGCAGCTGCTAGTGGAATGGGGCGAGGACGTGGTGGTGCTGCATTTCGTGGCCGGGGTCGTGGCATGAGGAGGCGGTGATATCTATATCGTTGATGGTGTGCTCTCTTTCTTTCTTTCTTTCTTTTTTTGGCTGCTTTTGAGGTCTTATCTTAAGATTGGCTTTGAGTTCGGTGTTTCGTTTGAGACGGGTGTTTCCACACTTCAGACTTTAGAACATGAAATTATTTTGTTAAGATTTATGTGGATGTAATTTAGCTATGAATTGCACATGTTTTGCCTTGATCATTCCAATTTTTTGTTCTTGAAAGGGTCTTGGGAAACAATAAATTTTTTGAAAGACTGATGCAAAGAGGTAAGCTACTAGATGTTTTAACAAGGATGTAAGCTTTTGAAGCATCAAACTGCTATATTGCAGCTACTCCAGCCATGAGTTGGAAGGATTATTTATCCACTAACGGGGTTCCCAAGTCGAATGATTGTGATTAAAAGTTGCCAATTTTACAATCATTTGCGTAAGCCGTTGGGAATCCTTCTACTAACAATTCTTAGTCTTCTCCGGGGGGGGGCATTGTGAATGTTTTCGAATAACATAATGTATACCCACTGGAAATAAGCACTTAGGTGGTTTTGAACTTTCAAGCGAGTTGGATCTAGTGGGGACCGATGGATTCGGGCGTATGAACGAGTGGGTTGTTCCTTTTGTTTTATTTTGTTTTGCATATTTGTTTTATTTTATTTTTACGGCAAGCTAATTTTTTTATTGATAAAACAAGTCTCCTGAGACAAGCAACTTTCGATCCCCGGGAGAAAAACACCCAAACAATGCAAATAGCTTTGATCTCCTTCAGACAACATAGGCGTAATGAAAGACGAAGTAGAAGCAAAGAAATTTATTTTGATAGTGGCTACATGATGATACGATAAAAGAGGGGAGTTATACCTCCTATATAACTTTCATGAGCTGTCTTTTATTTTGAGTAATTTAGTGGGTATTATAATTAAAAAGTTATATTGATAAATAAAATAATAAATAATAAATATAATTATAAAAATTTGACACAATTTTGTGTTTTGAATCATTTCATTTTAATTATCAAAGTAATTAAAATAAAAATTAATCTTAAAATATTCATTAACTCATAATAAAAATCATGACCTATAATTTATATAAAAATATAAAGTTTTAATGCATGAATGTTTTTTTATAAGTATAATTATGCCAAATTAAGATTTTTATAATAAAATTGAAGGGTACATTATATAACACAGAAGTATTAGTAAATAAATTAGGTTAACTCGAGCTCTACATGAATTCGGAGTCAAATAAGCCGAGCTATGAATGAAAAACTTACAAGCCTTCTGAATGATGAATTTATGAAAAAAAAAATATAAAAGAAGAAAGTTGCTGACAATATAACAAATAAAAGAAGTACCTATGATGATTTATTAACATACATCATCAGCTTAATACATGGGCAACTCTTACCATTACCAAAGTCCATATATATGAACTTAGAAAATCAAATACTAGGTAAGGTAACATCACCACACGAATTCACATCTAGGGGAACAGTGTTCTGCACATTCTCAAGGAGGTTACGGGTGAGTTCCTTGCAGGTCCTTTTATTATGTTTGGCACCACCACATGCACTGCAATGAAAATTTCTACCCTCTACCACAGGCTCAGGCTTCTTCTTCCTTGGTCTACCCGGCTTTCGTTTTACCAAGGGGGGATGGACAGGAGTCTTTTCCTCATCCTCAAGCGCAAGTTCTTCGTCATCTTGGACTGGATTTGGATTTACAGGATTTGAGTATGCCAACCTGTACATTTCTGCGGACAAATAATGGTTGCAGTAGTCATATGGATTACGGCCAAACCTGTTTAACACAACAAGAGCATGAGGGCATGGCCTGCCCTGAATCTGCCACTGCTTACAAGTGCATGTGCAAGAACGCAGGCTAACCGTCCGAATCACATCATCTGAAACTTCAAATTGGTCCGAAGAGGAACACAGTATTTGCTTGGGGTGCGATTCTAACATGTCGCGCTTCATATACTGCTCTACAGAAGGGGCAAACCTGGTATCCCACTTTTCTGAATCCAAATGTCTTGCATAAATCAATTCCATGATTTTACATCTAATTTCGTGGACTATTTTGGCTATGGGCAAGTCCTTCACCTCAAGTACCCACTGGTTGAAAAGGTTTGAAACATCAGAGGTCATGTGGTTGTATCGCTCCCCTTCAAAATATGCATTCGACCAATAATCTGGCCGACTTTGGTGAACCCAACTGAAAGCATTCTCTGAGATTTTACGGATCTCAAGGATCTCTTTATCAAATTCGAGAATGGTAGGCGCATAAGCAGCCTTCCAGAGATGGTGGATCATGTAGTCTGTCACCTCAGCTGAAAATCCTCCACGAACCTCATATTTAAAACACTGACATAAATTGTTCATGCAAAATCCATGATATCTATCTGGAAACACCTCTGGAATGGCCTTTATCAGTTCTTTCTCTCTGTTGGTAATGAAGGTGATTCTCTGGTTCACGTTCACAACTTGTTTCAATTCACTCAAGAACCAATTCCAGTTTGGCTCATCTTCTCCGTCAACAATTGCAAATGCAAGAGGAAACATTCCGTCGTCTGCATCTACAGATGTTGCACTCAACAATATCTCCTGATGCCTGTCCATTAAGCTTGTCTGATTCAGGAAAATAAGAGGCCGACACGCATCATTGAAGCCAATTTTGGATGCATAGAAACAAATAAAAAGTCTCTTAAATCTAGATTCGTCAGTAGTGGCAAGAGCAGTGTGACTCCCAGGATTTGTCTTCATTATCATCCGGCAAATTTGTGGCAAATCATCATATTCCTTGAAAGGTAAACCCTTCAAACTCTCTTTTGCCTCCTCTATTCCTCGCCAAGCCTGGTGGTACCTTAATTCAACCCCATAGTCTCTTTGAAGATCATTAATAATGTCCCGTGGTTTCAAATGAGGTGATTCAATCAACATGTTTTTTATCACATCACCAACCCAATGCCTAGTTGCTTGTGGATGTCTAACAGCATTCACACCTTCGCATATGTGAGAACTTTCATATTTTTTAATTTTGAAAATTGGCGTCTTTGCCAATTTGGATGCATGAATGCGCCAGTTACAGTTCTCAGATTTGCACTTAGCAGTAACACGATTTGGGTCGTTTTTAAGAAAGAAAAACCGAAATCCAGTGGCAATGGCAAATTTACCAAGAGTAGAACGAAAATCTTTGACACTCTTGAACTCCTGTCCAACTCCAATTATGCCTTTATCCCAATCATTACTAGGAGCATTTCTGACTTCATTACCAAGTGGAGTACTAACTAGACATGCAACCTTCTTTTCCCCGGGGAATTTGTCAGGGGGAGAACTGGGCCCAGCTGTGCTTGTAGAATCTCCTAAAACAGCTTTGTTAGCTCTGCAGAGTCGACATAGACAATCAGACAGATCAAGTACCATCTACAAAAAACTTAAATCAGTTTTTAAAAAAAAGAATGTAGGATTACATTGTCATATATTGATATAAAATCACAAGAACAAACAAGATAACTAACACATTAGGCCGGGCAATAAGAAATGACAAGTTAAACTATGTAAGTAGTCGGTGTCTTCTAAAAGAAAAATTTAGAGCAGAAAAGTCTACTAGCTATTTAGTTGTAAGACTGAGTTGCACACCTGCTATCAATAACTAGTGATCGCTCAACATTATCATCACTCAGAACATATATATGTATTGTCCTTGCATCTCCATGAAAACCAACCATTCGTTGCAGATCTTTATCAAACACAATATTTAATGGGGTTCGGTTGTCGCCTGGGAGAAAGTATCTTAACTTAAGGGTTCTAGGATCACATTTCATTTCAGCAGCTATTTCTGATTTAATCTCTTCCACAGTTGTGCTGTTGCGAACATCAAAAGCTTTAGCATCTCCACCCGTGTATTGAAATGACCCGTCATGTTTGGCAGAAAAATGTCCGCCATAGTGGCAAATAACAATTGTTAATTTATCTACCATGATGCACGGAAATGGATCTGTTGAACAAACGAAAAGATACTGTAGCTTAGAATGCATCTAACCAAAAATAAGCTTACAAATCTGACAGAACTGATCAAAATCCCACAAATATGACAAGTAGACAACAGGGAACACTTAAGTAGCTCAGCACTATACAACAACAGGCAGTTCTCATCTTTATCAGTTTACTTGGTTGGCATAACCTAGCTGTATATTCAAGTCTATAGCTTCGAACAGGCACACAAGTTGAAAGCTACAATAACACAAATCGACTACACCGGCCTAAAACCATCTTTCAGCAGAATCTTCATCTTCTTCCAGCTAATTCCATATACATCTTCCATAAAAAAATAAAATTTTTGGAAATTTTTTTAACCCTAAAACAATCTACCACCATCATACACTAATTTCCAGCCCATGCTAAAGAACCCACCAATAACAGACAGCATATATACATAAGCAACACTGAAACAAATCTAGAGCCTCTTTTTCATATCACAAAGATGACACCAACCCAATGCCTCATCACTTCCATCACAGATAGCTTCAATTTGGCAAAGGGCTGACTGAGACTAGGCAAATCTGGATTGAAACAGCACAATGGCAGCACGTTCAAACACAACCATTGTAACGAACATGAAAGATTACAAATTCCATAACAACAAGCCTAAATTCTTACTTTGCAAAGAAAAAAAACAAAACAAAACAAAAAAATTAAGACCAAAACCTTCCCCAAAACCTCATCTTTCCGCAAAAGTAATCACTGATTGCTACGACGGCGTGGTTGGGGAAACACGTACCAGGAGATGGAGATGGAATGGGTCGACGGAGAACTACTCCTCGCCGGCGGCCGGCGTCGTCCCGATGGAACGTTGAGGGCGTTGGTGAGTAGGGCGACGGTGTTGGATGTTTTTTTCAGAATATAGAGACATACCCTTAATATATTGGTAATTTCTGTTTATAGGTAGTATTTTCACATAATTACATATAGACACCTACTTTTCGATTTATTTGTCTTCCGCTTACATGCACACACTAAAAGTAGGGGTGTCTTTTTTTTATTAATTAGTGAGCCTACACTGTCATTAAATTTTACATAAAGCCCATATTTTTTATTAAATATTAACCTAAAATATCAAACTGTTTGATTATGCTAGTTAAAAATTATAAAAACAAACTCTTTAATTATAAAATCAATAAAAAAATAATTTATATTACATTAAAGTTAAAAAAAAATTATTAATAAACTTCAAATATATTGGCATGCACATTGCAAAGGTTTTTAGAGTCTCGTCCAGTCCTCAATTCAGGCCCAACTTGCCTGTCTGCAGCTAGGTCTAGGAATGGCTAGGTCTAGGAATGGCACTTGACTAGGGTGTTGCTATGCCTTGCTGCGCCCGGCCCTCCCAAACCTATGCAAAAGAATTGAGGCTGGGAGGTCTCGTTCATTATATTTTTCCCTTTAGTGATAGATGAAGCCCAATACGAACGTAGCTTGGGAATGCACGTATGGAAGTTGGAATAATCAGTAAAAGAATAGAAAAAAGAGTACACCTTGGAAGTCTGATTGGACTGCCTCCAAATGAATTATCAAGGTTAACATACACAATACTTACTCATAAAATAAAAAAAATATTTATTTTTTTATTTAAAATAAAGAAAAAATAGTTATTTCATTTTTCAAGCCATAAGAATAAATTAAGAGGTGCTTGTTGGTGAATAATCTAATTAGAGTTTGTGTGGCTTTAAATAGTTTGCATATTTTCTAGGTTGAATCAACCTATCGGGTATTCGTACTCTATACGGTTTGAGTTCTAAGTCACTTTTTAATTTGGAATCAAACAATCTAATATTCTATCAAAATATATTATGATAAAAAATCCATGTTGGAGTTGTTTCAAACCTATTTTCACAATGTTTATGGAAGAGCTCGATTTTCACAATACTTTTTAGGATCCTCAGTCTTTCAAATAACATTCTATATAATTCTCTTGCACTTAGATTTTACTCGATCTTAATTTAACAAAAAATTGATTTTGAATTTAATTAGAATTTAAATGAAACAAGAATGATGAGCTCATGTCTACGGCTCAAATGGACTCGGGGTTCAATATTTTGCCTAAATACAAAGATTTCGAGTATTTATGCTAGGACCCTTAAATAGTAAATACATGAGCTAAAAGCGAATCCTGAAATACTCATGCAGTAGATCCCTCGTAGCATGTTCAATACTGCTCCACTCGACTTTTTGTGTAAGGAAAATGAACAAGATATTGAAATAGAAAATGATACATGGCAATTATTAAATCAGCATGCTTATTTTAATATAGGAAAAGGAGAAGATCATAATAATACAATAAAAAATTTAGCTAAAATGAGAAGATTAGAAAAGTTGGGTTTAATAGGAGATGATATAACAAAAAATAAATGTCAATATGAATTTGAATTAAAAATAAAAAATCCAGATTTGATAATAAGAACTACTAATTTAGAATATTCTCGTGAAGATATATCAGAATTTAAAAAATAAATAAAAGAATTATTAGATCGGGGTTTAATTAGAAGATCAGAAAGTCCTCATAAATATGCTGCTTTTATTGTAAGAAATCATGTTGAAATTACGAACGTATGCTGTACTCTAATCATCCCGGGAGGGTGGTCGCCCCATCCAGCTGCAATCCTATTTATGAGTACACACGTTACATGACCCACGACTTATAGTTAACGATATTTATTATTAACTCACCCTCTTGGTATTATAAATGCATAATAAGTCGTCTTATGCCATTGCACTCTGTCACCCCTTTCGACATGAAGGTAAGTATTTTACCTTTCAAATAATTTTAATGGTGCGGCCCCGTGTTGGACTGAGTAAATTCCTTGACTTCAATTGCTCTCGGCGTATGATGGTCGAATCTTGGCTTAGGCTGATCAGGGCTACAAAAAAGGAATATACAACATTTTAAGTAATTATACGAACCTCAAGTTGCAGCACAACTAAACTGATGCGCAAACACCAAAAGCGGACTCTACTCAATAAGATTTCAATGAATGTCATGAATGCAATATGAAATAATATACCATACAAAGGAAAAACAATGAATTTATAAAAATTAATTAATAATTGATTTACAATCCATAAATTAATAATTAATCATATATAATAGCGAACAAAATATTAAAATAGGTAAACCAATGATAATTCCTCAAATGATTTAAATATACTAATATGTATGCTATCTATATTTTAACTCATGAATTAATAATCTAGTGTATGCTTCATCAACCATATACAATAGTTAAAATTGTAAGCCATATGATAACTTATTAATTTAACAAAAAATAAATATAATAATTTATATATTTATAAAATTAATTTATCATTCTCATAGCAAAGAATAATTATCAGTTGATAAATTAAACACGATACAAAACTAATGCCTTATTTATTAAAAAATAATTTAAAAGTTTGATACCCATATAATGATTATACTATATATATATAAATAATATAATGATGCAACTTATATCATTACAATATATTTAAACTTAATTTAAAGTGTACATTGTATGAGACATTATACTCAATTATATTATTTCTAAATAAAGCTCTTGTCTTAATTTATAATATTAAAACCAATCTACATAGCCTAAAATCAAGAATAAAAATATTTACTGGTTAATTAATAGCAAACTTGGATCAGATACATTCAAAAGATGCAACATATTATAATGTTATTACCAATACTTAATTGGGCATGCACCTCGCATAATTTCCTCTCATATGTACTCATATTAATTTATTGACCAGGCACATGGAAAACATAAACCAAACCATACAAACTAGTTTGTTGATTTATTTTAATTTTTATCATGCATGTAGATCTATAGGTCAACAAATCAAAATGACGGCAAGTAATAATTAATTACATTATAATTAGATATTGCCAATTTATCAAATATAAATATAATAAATAAAATGAGATTACTGTAGTCAATATTCAATATAATACCAATATTAATTTACATACAACACGAATCATGAAATCTGAAAATTGTAAAAAAATAACGATCTGAACTAATAATTAAAATTAAAAAAGAACAAGACCAGAAACAACCAAAGTGATATACAATATGATGAAGAAACAATTAAAGAGGAAAATAAATAAAAAAGTATGGAGAAAGAAGAAGAAAATGAAGAGAGTACTGATGAAGAGGAAAAGAAGCAGGTGGGGAGAGGAATGATGCCAACGACGGCCTACCTAGCGTCCAAGCCCCTTTCTATGATTCTCTCTATCTAAAGATATAGGGTGGCTTAGGATTATCATCACACGATAAAATCTCTCATAATCTACAAAAAATCTGTTCCTAAAAGATCTCACCAAAACTTCCTCCTAATTCTTTCCCATCGTAACAAAAAAATTTCACTAAATTCTAACAATAAATTCTAGTCATATAACCTCTCCCCTTCAAAGAAAAAATTATTATTATTATTATTATTATTATTATTATTTCATGGTTTTTACACATTCTACCAAAGGATTGAACCACTTGCTTCGATTCTTGCCCCATAACATAGGAAATCCTAAATTTATAAAGCCCTCTTCCATTGGTTTTAGGCCAAGAATATTTGATATAATTTGTTTCCTATCAGGCTGCAAATTGAGAGGGAGCAAAATAGAAGACTTGGAAAGATTGATTAGGAGGACAAAGAGTTGATAGTAGCTTGAGAGTTTAAATGTCACAGTTCCTCCATAGTGGTTTTCCAGAAGATGAGAGTGTCATCTACAAACATCAAATGACTGATGAATGGAGCTCCTTTTGCAATTTTACTACTATGCACTACCATGTAAGAAGCCATGGCTTCTGCTTTCTTATCATATGAGATAAACCTTCAGTACCAAAGATAAAGAGCAAGGGCGATAGGGAATCCCCTTGTCTGATACCTTTGGAGGGAGTGAAATATCCATAAGACAACCCATTAAGCATATTATTGAAAAGGAGAAGAAGAAAAACATTTCTGGATAATATTGCACCATTGGTCAGAAAAACCAAGTTCACACATGGTTGTGATGATATGGCCCCATTCAAGCCTATCAAATGCTTTAGAAATGTCAAACTTTAAGGCGCACCAATTATCTTTGCCCTTTTTCTTTTGATAACTTTAAAACACTCAAAAGCAATGATAGCATTGTCAATCATTTGACAGCCTTCAATAAATACATACTATTCTTGGCCAATACAATTTGGAAGCACAGTTTTGAGTCTTCTAAGTTCTAACAAAGAGCTTCGAGAGGATTTTGTAAATTTTATTATAAATGCTAATAGGACAAAAGTCCATAGGCTTATTAACACCCACGAATTTGGGGATAGGAAAGAATAATGTTTTATTGATTTATGAAAGGTCAATGTCATTGGAGAAGAATGACTAGATGTGTAACGACCCGCCATATTTCACAATAATTATGGGCCTAGCTGGCTATGTGTTACTTAAACAACTACTAAATTACTGAATTATAACAGTTAAACATCAACATAAAAATATTAGTTTCCACACAGTCTAGGACCGTTTCCCAGTAGCCACACTTATTTCTCAAAATAAAATAAATGAGTCTTTTTCTTTATCTTGCTCCATGCTCTGGTTGTCAATGGCCTTCTCATACCTAATCTCGAATCTGGACACCTGCGGAGGCAATTCCGCGTTAGTGATAAAAACACTAAGTCGTATAATAGATAAAACAAATCAAGGACAATCCCCTAGTTCCTTATGTTCATTTAATATACGGTGGAACGATACCGCTATACTCCAAAATAACGCGGAGGATGTATCTGCAGCGATCCGCACACCCCGGCCGTAGCCTTTTTATGGGGAGGCTACCACTAGCATCTCAAGTGCCAGTGCCTCGTACAA